>CAUYQG010064673.1:0-10042 GCA_963574415.1 Tarsius wallacei | reverse complement strand
CACAGATTGATCACCACAATACATAATAAAAATGATTATAAAGCTTGAAATATTACAAGAATTACTAAAATGTGACACAGAGATACCACATGAGCACATACTGTTTTTATTTTATTTATTTATTTATTTATTTATTTATTTATTTATTTGGAGACTCACTGAAAGTATTTGGGCACTAATAACAACTCTACACCCGCTGGGGACCAAGAGATTTATTAAAGTGGCGGCTACAGAGCTAGAGGGGTGGGGAGAGAGAGAGTTATGCAGGGAGGGGCTGTATTTATTAGTTTAGCGAGGGCAGGAAGAGGTCGTGCTAGCATCCTATTGGGTAAAGCAGAGGGGAAATAGGGCGGCCGAGATTATTATTGGAGGGTACTAGCAAGTTTGAACTTTGCGCACTGAGAAATCAAATAGGGGGAAGCTGGAACTTAGGGCCTTTGTTGTTTCCCTGTGGCCCGAGTGGTCGGCGCCATCTTGGGGGGGGGCTCTGACTGTTCCCTGTGCCCTTCACTCACTCCCTCGCCAAGGCTGGAGTGCAGTGGCACGCTCACGGCCACCCCAGCGTCCACCTGCTGGGACCCGGCGATCCTTCCACCTTGGGCCTCCAAGTAGCCGGAACTACAGGCGCATGCTACCAAGCCTGGCTAATTTTTGACTCATTTTAGAGATGAGGTCTTGCCACGTTGCCCAGGTTGGTTTCGAACCTGTGGGCTCAGGCAAACCACTCGCCTCAGTCTCCCTTAGTGCTGGGATTCCAGGCTGAGCCATCGAGCCCGGCCACATACTGTTTTTAAAATGGAGCCAATAGTCTTGTTTGATGTGGGGTTGCCACAAAATTTCAATTTTTAAAAAACACAGTATCTGCAAAACACAATAAAGCAAAGTGCACTAAAATTATGTCTGCCTAATTGGGTACATATTCATGTTACAGTATTCGCCACAAAGACAAATATATTTTATTAGTAAAACAATGATTGTTTAGAGACAATGAAGTGAAAAGTAATACATCTTTCTGCTAGAGAGTCAGTGGGACCCTGTTTGGTTCCATTAGGGAAGGATACTGTGCTCAAGCCTGAGGCTCTATGGTACAAATTGCCTTGAATGTCTTTAGTTTTATCAGTGCAGGGTTAGTGAGTCACCCTGTGAGGAGCTTGACCTGGGACGACCCAGATGGCCGATTGGGTGTACAAGCAGTGGGTGGGATCCTGGCCAGGAATCACAGTGACTCCCTGGATCGTCAAGAAAGCTGCTGTTCATCTAGAAGCTGGCTGAACTTCTGCTGTTCTGGTTGGACTTCTGCCTGTGCATTGGTGGAAAGCATCTGAGTTCCTGAGACCAGTGAGGACAAGCAAGTGTCCTGCTTCTGCAGGTTCTTTCCTGTAGGATTACTGTTCTACTGTGTCAGCTATGTCCAGGGCTGCTTTGAGTCTGCAGCGTTGGCTCCTGTGGTTGGATCTGGACAGCGTGAACTGCTGATCTTAATCTAGCCTGCAGCTTCCTGAGTGTGGTCTGACCCTGCGGAGACTGCATTGAGAGGATCTGCCTGAGCTGATGGTGGTTCTGGAGTTGGTGCCATGCTGGTCTCCGGACTACCCAGGAGTGAGCTACTGAGATAGGGTGAAATAGCACCGAGTGGTCTCAGCAGGAGACACAGACTGGTGCAGCTACTCTTGATCTATGGCATTTTCGATCATCTCTTGGAATAGTATCTGTAAGAAAGTTTACACTGACCAAATTTTGTACCTGCTATGTTGATATCATTTGTCAGTAGATTTTGGGACTTGTTTTCCTCTGAGAGATGCTGCAATAAATACTGGCCCATCTTAGCAAAGGGCTCAAGAGCGTCTCACTAATCCTCTTCACATCTTACAGATATCTTCCATTGGTAAATTCTGGACTTTTTCGTGGCTCAAGATCAGTACTATAGACCTTGTTTGACCTCACTGCTGTTCACACCACACACTTTTTCTACTGTTGGAGAGTTCAGGGAAGCAGATGAATAGTCCTGGAACGTCTTCTGAGGTGTTGGACAATGTGGAGGCCAGGTCAAGGCAGAGGGTGGGGAAGCACATCTCCTGGGGACAAAACCAAGGTGGCAGTTGGACAGTCCCTCTGTTGTATTCTTGTTTCACTCATTTCTTTCTCTCTCTCTCTTTTTTTGTTTTTTGTTTTTGCTCATTCTCTTCCCAATACTTTCTTTCTCCATTTCTCAAAGTTACAGAGTCCCGCTGCAGCCCCCCACTCCTCCCCTTCAGGGGACATTTAACTGTTCTTCTCTGGCTCTTTCTCATCATTCAAATTTCATCTCAACCACTGTCTGGAATACCCTATATAAATTAATGTTTTCCTCTCACAAGTTATTTCCCACATCATGTCTATGGCTACTTTCTTAAAAAATAATTATTTTAATAATTTGAAATAATCTTATTTGACACATATATATATATATGTTAGTTCTCTTTTTTGCACCCCAGTGGCTTCTTGAAACTGAGACACCACATAAATTCCTTGGATTATTGTCATAATTTGGTATAATTAAAAACACATTGCAAAATAGCATAGAGGAAAGATGTGGCCTGCAAGCCAGCAGAAGTCATGCCTTGTGGGTGCAAAGATCCCTGTTGAGAGACTAGCAAGTGTTGCAGGTATATGCGCCATAGCTTAGCAGGGATACAGAGGCAGGCTCATTCTAATGAGATGTTAGAACCTTCCAGAGGGCAGCTTTGGCTCAAGAAACTTTTACTAGTTTGATGGAAACTTTCTTGGAACTGTGTACACAAGGTTCTCCTACCCAATCCTCCCTTTTCTTTTTAATGCAAATGTTATGAAGTCACATTGTAGTCTGAAGCCTTTTCCTACCTTCTATTGCTTCTTTTCTCCTGATACATTTCTTGTACCTCTAAGCCCATCTTGACCTCTGGTTTTTGGTGGACCTAAACTAATACAGTACACTCTGTAAAATAATTCATGTATTCATTCAATAAAGGTGTTATTGAGGAACTGCTATTTTCTAACACTTGGAATTGAAGGACTAATACCTAGCACTGCCTTCTAATAACTTAACATCTTTTTAGATCACAAAAATATACACAAATAGGTATGATATAATGTCAGTACAGTGATTAAAAACCTTCTGTATATAGTCTGAGATCTTGGAATGTATAAAGGGGTTTACTCAACACAAGATGACACTAGAGCAAAGTCTTTAAGGATGTCTTTCTGGAGTATAAAGAATGAAGAAATAAAAATGAGTACATGGAGTAAGGAAAACCATAGAGTAGCCACCCTAATGAGCTAAAATTTCACTTTGTAATTTATGAGTGTGTATTAGTTTTCTAGAGCTACTGTAACAAAATGCCACTAACTTGGTGACTAGAACAACAGAAATATATTATTTCATAGTTCTGAAATCTGAAAGTTTAAAATCAAGATGCCAGCAAAGTTAGTTCCTTTTGAAGACTGTGAGAGACAATCTGTTCTATGTTTCTCACCTGGTTTCTGATGGTCATATTATATTAGGGTATTTGATTACTTCTATAAAGACCCTATCTCCAAATTCAGACACATTCTGAGGTATTATGGGATAGGACTTCAATATATTACTTGGAAAGGGCAGGGATATAGTTCAAGCCATAACAGAGGGGCAGGGTAAAGCAGAGGAATGAAATGCCTAGAATTTCATTTTAGTGAAATCATTCTAGAATCTCAGTTGAAGATGGATATTGGCAGTGATTCTCAACCTTGGCTGCACATTAGAATTTCTGGTGAGCTTTCAAAGTATACTAATGCCTAGACCCTATTTGTAGATAGTTTCAGTTAATCGTTCTAGGATGAGATCCTGGCAGTAGTTTTTATAAAATCTTCTCAAGTGATTGTAATATACATCTGCATTTAGAACCACTGCTTAGGTTGTTAAGACTTGTAGCAGGAAGGCCAATTTAGAGGCTGTTTTATTATTCAAGGTCAGAAACAATAAGACTCTGAGACATGGCATCAGCAACAGAAAAGAAGAAGAGGAGATAGACGGTTTCTAGAAACAGGAAGTTAATCAGTAGGACCTGTTCACTGACTGAATGACGGGACAGGTGGGTAAGAGTAAAAGATGACTCATATGTTCTCATTAGGTACATGTCAGTGTCATCAGCAGATGGTAAAGATAAAAGACGTTTGTTTTTTGGGAGGAGAGAATTATAATTGCATCAATTGAATTTAAAAAAAAAATTGGACGTGTTATTTTTAGAACATTGCAGATTCGCATTCAGTTGTAAGAAATAATACAGAGAGGTCCCGTGGACCATTACCTAGTTTCTCTCAAAGGTAAATCTGGCAAACATATATAGTACAATATCACAACCAAAATGGTTGAAATTGATGCAGACAAGATAAAACAGTTCCATTACCACAGGGATATACTGAGTTTGAAATGTCTGTAAATAGTATTCAACTAAAACTTGCTAAGTTGGCATTCCATAAGAAATCCTCTTCACCTATTTTTGATCACTTTAAAGTACCAGAAATTTACTAAAACTAGGCAAGATTCACCAAACTCAGGTGTCTTAATATAATAATACATGGACATGGGAAATTTTCTGAAATTTAGGATTTCATGCAGTGCATGTATAACAGGGAGCTGGAAATGTGCATAGGTAACTATGCAATTTAAGGAACAAATTCTACTTGGGAAAATAGTTTATACACATACACTCACACATACACACCCGCAGAAGGCTGCACATATATAACCACGCACATATACGTGCACACATGTAACTTTTATTAGAAGGCAAAATTTTGTGAGAGGCCACTGCATGAACCTTCATATTCAAAGAGAGTGATGATTCTGTCCTTTAAAGGGTGTGCTCTCATTTTAACTATAGCCAAAGAGAGAGAGAAAGGGATTAAAAACAGCTGGAACATATGTCTATTTTCACCTCCTCCATCTGGAAAGTTGTTTTTGGATATCACAGACATTTTCCAAACAAACCTCTGTTGAACAAAATGATAAATATAGAAGAGACATGCATTACATGTACGATTCTCTTTTTGTTTCAAGAGTTTTGTAGCATCCAAATCATTGGTATGTTTTTCAATTATAAAATGAAAGCTTTGGACATCACAAATAGAATTGGATTTTGGTCAGTAATGTGACATTTAATTTATATTTTAAATTGAGCAATGTTGTTAACTACGATGTTAGCTCTTTAATCAGTGAAATCATTCACTGATTAAATCAGTAAGTCCTATTTGCCTGAGAAGTATGAAATGAAATCTTTTCTTATATGTTGATATTTGAATTGAACAATTAGAGAACTAAAATAATGTGCTAGTTAACGTTTCAGGTTTTGTCAGTATTTTACCCTCAAATTCATTCTTTCCCTTAAATTCATCCACTGAAACCACTGTAACTAGACCCTGATCATGTCATACCCCAGTTACTATAGTAACTTCCCTACTCCTCTCCTATTGACAGTATGTTTTCACACCATTACATCCCATATAATAATTCTAGGTTAAACTTTCAAGACGTCTTAGATAGCATCACTCCATTGTGTAAAACTAAAATCCCAAATCCTTAAACTTTATTGTATATGTCCTACTTCAGTTTATAACAGAAGTGAAGAATCCAGGTTTTAACAGCCACACTGTGTTTAGTTTTCCCCAGTTTTTCCAATTATAAGTATGGTTTGCAAAGATTCGTTGTCCTGGCTCAACTGATGAATTTTGAGGACCTGAAGTTAAGTAATGGTAGAAAAAATAGTTGTCAAATGGAGAGATTGAGGGTAGTCAAACAGACAAATCTTGGTGACCAATTGATTGGAAGAGAGAAAATGGTATGAAACATGATGTTTATCTTAGGCTACTAGATGGATTAACCGCTAGGAAGAGACTCCAGGACAAGGAGAGATTTGAGGAAGAAATCATTATTTTGAATTTGGTGTATGATATCTAGTTGAATATATTTATTCCATGGCCACTGAAAGCCAAGGAACGAGAGCACAGGCAGAGATTGAAAACTTGGAAGGCAGTAGAATATTATAATTGCCATGCATATCCAACATAAGAGCACTAAATATAAATTCACTCCACTACAAAAAATACAGCTTGGGGGTATAGCATATTTACAACCCTGATTTTACTGAATAAGAAAGCAATAAAATAAAAGTGTCTTCCATAAAAGTGACAGAATTATTAAGCAAAAGTCCAAATAAAAATCTTGTTACTATTTACCTTGAACTTTTGGCTCAATATAAGACAATTCAGAAATTATGACTACTTGACTATCTCAGCAGCTGTTGTCTAAGTAACTAAAGATGTAGACATGGGATTCATGGTTAGGTGATATTTATTAGACTAGGAGAAGTATGGGGAATGAATGAGGTCAAGGCTACTCTTTTACATTACATTTAGGGAAATTCTTTTGGTTTGTGGTCAAGCACATAGTTTTCAGATAAATGAGGAAGGAGAGAGTCACCTGTCCAACATGCTAGTTACTCTAGGGAACTCAAACAGGTGACAGATGGAATCAGATTGCCCTCACATTCCTATAAGAGAAGATATTTTTCACAGTTCTGGACCATATCCACTTCACATAAAACAGAATCTGATAATAATTATGGGTTGCTAGTGCACAGTGAGAAGTCAAATACCAAAGCCAGTTCTTGCCAAGTTTTTCTTTGTATTTTAACCATATGACCCATATTCTTCATTAGGCTATCCTTCATCTGTCCAAACAACAAGCCATTGTCAGTTTATAAAACTTAACCATTCTTAGCCCAAATATGCTTATGTAAGCTTAATTAAAGTTGCAATAGAATGGAGATTTTAAAATTTCATATAATTATAGAAAATGTTCATTGAAAAACAAAAAACAAAACAAATTCCTTCTAAGAATGTTGCAAGAACTAAAGGAGCATTCATTGTTACAATAATGATTCTTCATTTCTTTTGGAAAAATTTTAGTAGAACTTTCTGACAGCTTTCAGATAGGCACTTTGTGGATAGATTGCATATGCTTTTTGAAAGTGATATTCAGTGAATGTTGACTTACACTGAGTTTTTTTTTGTACTGCAGAATCCAACAGAAGCTCCTCTGTGGCATCATAGAGAATCATCATTAATTTCTGCTTGTTTTATTTAGTGATCTTGAGGATTTTTAAAATGTTGATCAGTTATTTGCATTTTTCTTATGTTGTAGATTGTTCTGTTCATCCTTTCTGCCCAGTTCTAAATGGAATGTTACATTTTTTCTCATAAGGAATTTTTCATATACCAATGGAATGAATTATCTTTTTTCAAACAGATATTGTGTAAATGTTTTTTTTAATTTAAAAGAATTCTAAAATATGAATGGTAAAAGGAAATATTTTAAAAATCAGGTTAAAATGTATTCTAATCTGATTTTTTAAAAATGTATGCATGCACATAATATTTTAGACAAAAATGTCAAACGACACAAAATATATTAACAGTGACTATCTGTGTATAGTAGTATTCTTCTTTTTCTTTGCATATCTATGTTGTTTCAAACTTGCAACAATAAACATGTATTATGTTAATATTTTACAAAAATTTATCAAAGTTTGGGAGAAAGAAACCCAATATGCTCATACGTATATGTGATATGTGCATGCACACACACACACACACACACACACACACACACGTGTGCTTTTGTTGGCACCAATTCTGTATATACAGTATTAAGGACATTTTTCATTTGTGATCACTCAATATTTTTGAATATCTTTTCTAGATTTCCTACATTAGGAGCTCTGCCTTTCCAAGGTAGAAGCTCTAACAAAGGTGTCCCCAGGCTCCTTTGCAGCTGTAGTACAGGCACGCCACCTAAGTTCCACCAAGTAGAGTGCCGAGCAGGAGCTTCGTATTTAGAATTGAACAGAGTGAGGAGGAGCCTATATATGCAGCGGTCAATATTCTGATTATTATGGTTATGGAACCAGCTAGTTCTCTGGACATGGCAGTGGTGGGTATTCAGTCTTGAGATCCTGGGCTCTGAGAGGAAGGCACTGGTGTTTTCACTAGAAAAGTCCTCATGATAGGATTGAGCAATGGAGTCAGCAGTTTAGTCTCAGAAGTTTACTTTCTAGTCTTCGAAAATATTCTGGGAACTTCAAAATATTCTTCAGTATTAAAGTAATCAGAGTGAGCTCTATATTTGCATTGTCTGATAACTTGCAATTTATATTTGCTTTCTTCATTTCAATATAGTAGTAATTTTAAATAGTTTTATGCTTATTGTGGTATTATTTAACTATTCTATAACTTACTTATACCTTCACAGCATTCATAGAATATTTAGATTTTATTTCTATCATTATGACAAAAATGCTGCATTTAATACTTAAGCACTGATGCAAATCTGAAGCTTTTTTTCTAAAATAAAAAATAAAATTCCCAAAGGAATTACCAAATCAAAACATTTCATACTTTTCAACACTTTTCACAATTTTTGACAATATTGTCTTCATTATAACTACTCAAGCAGTGATAACATAGTGGGTATCTTCAAGGGATTCAGGGGTGAGTGTGGCTGCAGTATAATGGATGAAGAAAATGTATGTGAAATGAGATTAGAGGAAATAGGATTAAACACGTTGTATGGGGTTTCTAAGTCATGATGAAGATGTAAATTTTTCTTCCAAGTGTGAGAAATTTTAGGAAGAAATTAAAGACAAAACTGAAATAATCTTAAGTACTTTTTAAAAATGAGCACCTTCAGTTTTTATCACAAGGAAGGAGAACCATTAGCAGTTTTTTCTGAAATTTAAGTAGCAATGATGTTGGCTTAGACTTAGCTGGTAATAATAAAGTTAGAAAGACTGGAAAGATTTGCGATATATTTTGGAGGTAGAACTGATATAATTCATGGATATGTCAGATATGAGATTGGAGAGAAAGTGAATTCACAGTGATAAATAGATTTTGGCTTTCACAACTTGGAATAGATGGTGGTGAAATGCACTGAGATGGAGGAAATTAAGTGTGGATCAGATGTATGGAATGGAGAGATAATTTCAGGGCTCCGTTTGACCTTGTCAAGTTCAGTGTACCCTGTACCTTGTACCTTGTACTTGTCAAGTTCAGTGTTCTTGTGCAGATTTAAAGTCAGCATTTGGATATAAAGACCTGGAATTTAGGTGTAGCGGTCAGATATAGATTCATTGCCCTACAGTGTGATTGAAGCCTTGGAATTGGATTAGGTCACCTGTGGATAGAGAAAGAGGTCAAAGATAGAGCCCCAGGCAATCCAGAATTTAAAATTCAGAAAGAACAGGATAGCTGATCAAGTAGAATGAAAAAAAAAAAAACAGTTATATTGGGTAGAAGGTCTTATATTTATTTGCTTTTAGAATATCATTTAGAAAATTGTTATTCAAACATTCTGTTGTCTTCCCTCATTTATTCTACTGAAATATTTATGACTTTTTGTTGTATTATAAGAAGTTCCCATACATTAGTGACACAGCCTCTGTCTCAACGACCACCCAGTCATAGATAACCTGGATGCCCCAAATGGGCCAGTCTGAAAGAGAGCAATAGGCATGTTCCTTGAAGAACTAAACCTTTGCTGTTTAAATCACTTCGGTTAAGGAGTTCTTCATTACAAAAGTGTAACCAAGCTCCTCTTGACTCAAACAGAATGGGTAGCTTAAAGTAGGTTACTATGGAAACAATCTGATTTGAAAACTTACTTTAAAAAATACATCTTGTTATTGGGTATAATCGGAAATGATTTAGTTAAAAAGTCATTAGGAAATCAATTCTGCACATCCTTGAGATGGTGTGGGCAAAGGACATCATCCACATGGGGGTTCTCATGGTAGTGGCATTGTTGCACCACCATAGGTAAAATTGAAACACTGTGACATACAGAAGGTCAATTTCTAGTTCTTTCAGAAATTGCCACACTGTCTTCCAAAGAGGTTGGATTAGTTTGCATTCCCACCAGCAGCAATTCCCCTATTGGGAATATACCCCGAGGAACTCAGATCATTTTACAAAAAAAGATACCTGCACAGGT
>CAUYQG010064670.1:0-13245 GCA_963574415.1 Tarsius wallacei | reverse complement strand
CTTGTTACTGGGAAGTGCCTTCCACATACAGGTGCTTACTCATTCTGGGGTCCTGTGTGCCAACACTTACTCTTTTGCAAAGCACAGTGGAAATAAAGGACAAATATTTCACTTTGATGATTGTCATGATATGAACCTAATTCCCAAACAGGTCATAGGAAAGCTCCCTGCTGAGGACACCTCTGGGGGAGCAGTTGTTCAGCTCCCCACATCTGCTTTCCTCATGTTTCTGATCCTGCCCTAGATCTGTAGTTACAGTTCTGAAAACTTTACTGGGGTTCCAGACTAGGGAGTTCTTCTAGGACCTCATTGCCCTGCCTCCTCTCTGAGCTCTCATAGGACATTTACTTTCCCCAGGTGAAAAAGGAGAGAGCTATGTTCAGACTGCCTCTAAGTGGGCGGAGGTAGTATGGAGGAGCTCACATATCCCATAATTTTTCCCATCCCGCATCTCCTGTGGGCTCTGACCAGGTCCTGTTTTGTTTTACCCCAGACAGTGACAGTGTCTAGGGCTCTGATTTGTCTCTTGCAGCTTGTAAAGGCGAGACCCTATGGGACCTAATGTGGTGGTGAGGGGAGGGAGAGTGGGGCAGAGGGTTCTGGGGATTCTTCGGGACATTTTGAGTGTGTGGTGGGCTATTCAGAAGGTCACCATTCACCGTGACTGACCTGAATTGTCCATGATTTTTTTTTGAGGTAACATGAGACAGCTGCCGTGTGTGGGACTGAGTGATGGAAGATTTGTTCAAGCCTCCCTTTTGTGACTTCAGGTGCCTCTGACTTCTCTTTGTGGAAAAGCATCTGAATGTGTCTCTATCTCCATTATCATAATGTGAGGATGAAGGGAGAAGAGCACACTCCTGTGTCCACATTGATCCCCTTCCCCACACTGACCTGTCTTCCTTCCCTGATCATTTTTCCTGTTCCAGAGAGTTGGGACTACAGCATCTTTATCACTGTCTCTACTCCATGGTGTGCTTAACTGTAACTTCTTACTTCCCTGCTGACAATAGGAATCTGAATATCAATTTATTTTTCAAGTTCTTGCCATGAGAGGTTGCTGGGTTAGTTAAAGGAAGAGATTCCTAAAGACTGAGAAAAGAATTAAATGTAAGACTTGAGAACCTTCCAGAATCCACATATTTTCTGAACTGAGTATATTGCAGGTGAGGAAAGAGAAGGCTGTGAGGATCCATGTGTGGACAGGGCCTGTGCTCAATTGGTGCTGTTTATTATGGATTTGGACACAATCACTGCTTGCTTGTGTCCACTTCACTGCTTCCCTGTCCTTGTACCTTCAGTAGAACCTGTCCCAGTGGGACTTGTGACCACAGAGACTCAGACATCACCCAGGGTGGTCCCCATACAACGGCATCTCTGTGGTATCAAGAGATGAATTTTCAGATTCATACAGCTCTTGTCATCCTTCTAGGGCTCTTTCCTGGATTGTGTTTTCTACCTTTTCCTTAACCCTTTTATTATTTTATTTTATGTTTCTTTTTAATTTTTATGGAGGCACAATAGTACATATTTATGGGGTACATGTGATATTTTAACAAGCATATGATGAGTAATGATCAAATCCAGGTAATTAAGACACCTATCACCTCAAACATTTATGATTTCTTTGTATTGGGAACATTCTAAATTTTGTGGGTATTTTGAAATACACAGTACATTATTATTAACTATAATCATCCTATTGTGCTACTGTATACTAGGTCTTATTCCTTCTATCTCACAGTGTTTTTGTACCTATGAACAACCTCACTTTACTCCCCTCCCCTCCCCACTATCCTTCCCAGTCTCTGGTAACCACCATTTTTTTTTCACTACCTCCATGAAATCAAGTTTTCAGCATGAGAGAGTATTGTGCTATAGCTGCCACAAAACAGCACTTGGCCTGAGGCTACATTAATAAAGATACTGTCTCTAAAATAGAGAAGTGTCCTATAGTGAGTATTAATTCAATTGACATTTGTTATCTGCCAGATATATGACAGACTGTTTTTGTATCTGAGAAACAACATTGAAGTAAAAACAGAATAATTGCTGACCTTAAGCATATGTTTAGAGAGAGGAGACCATATGGCGTATATACTGTAAACAGAGACAATAAGGAAAGTATTCGTGTTGGAAGGTGATAAGTACTGTGAGGCTGGTGACCCAGAGTATGGGTGTGTGGGGACAGGGAAGATGGCTATTATACCAGATGGTCAGTGTGGGTCTTGTGGCAAATGTGACCTTTGAGGAAAGATCTGAAGGACATGAGAAATTACAAGGATGTCTGGGGACATTCTTTCTAGATAGGGGGACCCTCCAGTGCAAATGCATCAGGGCAGGAAGGTGTCCCTATTCTGGAAACAGCGAGGAGGGCTGGACAGAGTAACTAAGGTAAGCTCAGAGGTGTAGCCAGGACAGGTAGGCCTGAAGGGTGTGGAGAGGATGATGATCTTAGCTCTCAGATGGGAAGTTAGGGGACAATTTTGAGCAGGGGGACATGGTACAACTTCTCTTTAAAAAGAGTTGCTCTTCTGTGCTAAGAATAGGATCGAGAGGTGAGGGATGAGCAAGGCAGGAGGGAGAACAGTAGGAAACGAGTGCAGTGTTCCAGCCTGGAAGTGTGAATTACCTTGACGAGATGTGAGCATTGAAAATCATGGAAGTGATGGGATTCTGGGTATATTGAAGGCGGAAGTCACGGCATTTCCTGATGGACTGTGTCTTGGGTGTGAGAAAAGGAGTCAAGGACACCTGCAGTTCTGGACTGTGTGAGTAGAAGGATGGAGCTGCTGTCAGTGGAGATGGAGAGATCCTGTAGGAGATACTTGAGAGAGGGCATAGCAGGCACTCTGGAGGAGATGTCTACTAGAAATGCAAGGGAGGGAACTGGGGTGGCAGCTGGACAACAAGTCTGGAGTTTAGGAGGAATGACTGGGACCATATAAATGATACTTAAAGCCTCGAGAGAGGATGAGGGTATTGAGGGAGTGATTGGCTACAGAAGAGAAAGGGAACAAGGACTGAACCCTGGACCTCCAGTGCTCAGGGGTCTAATCAGACCCCATACCCAGAGCAGACTGCACAGTTCTAATACCACATCTAGAAGGCACATGGACCAGGGAGTCCCAAACTTTCCTGTGCTCAGGAATCACCTGGATGGTGCTGAGATACAGGAAGTCTGGAGTTGAGCATGAGGTTTTGTATTCATGACCAGGTTGGAGCTCATGCTGCTGGTTTCCCAGAACATACTTCTAGTAGCAAGAACACAGTCCAGGATCTCACATGTCTGTGTATCAACCTCACCTACAGGGCTTGTTAAATAAGCATTCTTTGGTCTTGTGTGTAATATGCTGAAATGGGTTCGTTGGAGAGGCCTAAGTATTTTCTCAGCTCTGGCAATCCTAGTGCTAAGCTTGATTGGGAACCACTAAGGCCAGCAGTGAAAGAGGACCCAGGGTGGGCTTTCAAACCATGTTTAAAGAGCTTTCCCTCAGAAAAAAAGAAGGCATATCTAATCAATTATGAGATGTGATGTTGAGAAACCACATCATTCTACCATAAGATAGAGCCAGGTAGAAGATTCAGGAAGTGGTTCTCAGCTCTGCACAAAGAATGTCTTTTAATGCTGCTACCCAAAACTATTCCCCGGACTAAAATCTCACTCATTTCTTGGAACAAATGATGGAAGCTAGATTTTTCTAATTTACACATAAAATAGTGGTACTGAGTGCTAGTTTTATTGTGAGGAAGACCCCAAAACCAAGCTTGAGGCTACATAGCAGGGAACAGAATCCACAGTCCACCCTAGGTTGAGTCCCTTGTAGGAACCACTGCCCCCAATGCTGGGCACAGATGCCACTGCTCACACCTCTGAAGCCCTGATGCTGGACACTAGACCTGGGCTAGGAATGCTGTCCCTGCTCCTCTTGGAAAGCACACGTTACTATTGCCCCTCAGCCATCTTTACCAAAATGCATTCTGCACAGTCCAAGCCTCTATTATCTTATCTTGTTCACAGTCCAGCAGGTGGTCATCTAAATGATAAAGCCTAAGCCTCATATTCATATGAAACTGCAAGGGTGATTGGAGAGTTGTCCTTACCTATGGACAGAGGTGGCTTCTGTCTCCTATTGAGGCTTTAAAGTGTGGAATTCTGACATAAGTGGGTTCAGGCACTGGAGGGTGAGGGGCGGAAAAGTATGACAAATTTTAATTTTTGAAGCAGAACCTGAGATGAGAACTTTATCTCATACTTGGTAGATACTTGGTGTGGGTGAAAGATCAAGTGACTGATACACAACATATTTTCTACCCATTTCCTTGAGAGTATGTTATTATATCCAGTTTTTGTCTATACCTGTTTATACTTTAGATCATTGGAGTGGCATTGTGGGATGGTGAAATGATTACTCAAAACATCTTATCCTTGACTTTGTCTCTTACTAGAATTAATGCCCAGGTTTATAAGACCCCAGAAGATCTGTGTGGATACTGATGTTTTGTATTAATATTTACAGTTTCTTTTGCATGGAAATAATTCCCGGAGAAAATCGCAAACACTTATCAATTTTTATATGACATCCTTAAAGAACTAAAAGAAAAAAATCTAGTTTCTACTCGACATGTAGTGCCAGTCAAAGCACAGTTCATGAACAGCTGTTAGCAAACTTTTTTTTAAACCTAGGGAAATGATATAAATGCTTACATTTTGTTTATATTTGCTTTGGGACAGGGGAAGGTAAAAGTTTACTTACTTTTCTCTGAATTTCTCTTTGTGAGATGGTGTTTTGGGAAAAACTGTCTCAAACTGTATTTTTCTTCTGCTCTCACACCATTACAACAATAATTTACACAGAAAAAGCTTTCTGTAACCAAATGTGTAGGTTCTTCCCCAACACAAGCATTAGATACCAGCTTTCAATTCAATTCCAACACTATCTACCTGGAGATAGTGTCAGCTCCCAAGTTGAGGACTCAGTCTCACAAACTGCCCATACACCAGTTACAAGTGCAGGTCTCCAGAACTTCTGACAAACCAGCTTCAAGTTGGGGCTCCCACAGTGCCCTTTATGGTTAGGTCAATTTGATAAGACAGCTTACAAAACTCAGGGAAACACATCTACCAGTTTAATATAAAGGATATTGCAAAGGATACAGCTGAAGAGATGCTTAGGACAATGTATAGGGGAAGGGGCATGGAAGCTAGGGGACAACCTCCTGGAATCTCCTCATGTTCAACTATCCAGAAGCTCTCCAAACCAGTCATCTTGGGTTTTTATGGGAACCCACATTACAGATGATGGAAGGTTTTTCCTTCGCCAAAGTAATTTTCTAATTCTCTGGAAACAATGGGGAATCCTACAATTCAATTCAATTCTGGCACAAACTATCTAGAGTTAGCCTGAGACTCCATAAGATTAAGGCCTCAGTCCCACAAGACTGTCCTCACTTCTGATGCAAATCACAAGTACCATGTCCCTAGGTTGTGCACACTTCTGTCTCACTTGGCTGCAAAGTAAAGGGTTCCTTGCCTCCCCAGGTTTGATAATTTGTCAAACCAACTCTAGAACTCAGGAAAGTGCTGAACTCACTGTTGCAGCTTATTATTGTCTTTGTCCATTTTGTGCTGCTATGATAGAATATCTGAGGCTGGGTAAGTTATAATAAATAGAAACACATTTGCTTTATTGTTGTTTGGGTTGGGAACAGCAAGACTGAGGGGCCACATCTGGCAAGGTGGAAGGCATCCATGGTGGAAGACAACAGAAGGCAAGAATGAGCAAGAGCAAGAGGTTGAACTCACAGCCTCAGACCTTTTCGTAATTGGCATTAATGAGGGCAGAGCCCAGATGGTCCAGTCATCTCTCAGAGGTCCCACCTCTTAGCACTGTTGCCTCTTGGATTCAGTTTCCAATAGATGCTTTTTCAGGGAAGCATTCAAATTTTATCAATCATAAATTATAAAAAGGAGCAGCAAGATGAAGAGGTACACTGGGTGAGATCTGGGAGGATCCTGAGCACAGAAGCTTCTGTCTCATGGAGCTGGGGTACTCCATTCTCCCATCATGAGAATGTGTTCACTATTTGGGAAGCTCTCCAAACCCCATTGTCTATAGGATTTTATGGAACTTTTATTGTAGGCATGATTGATTAAATCATTGGTCATTGGTGATTGAATTTAACCTTCATCTTCTCTTCTCTTCCCAAAGGTTAAGGTTGAAGCTGAAAATTTCAACACCTTAAATTCAGCTTGGTGCTTCTGGCAGCCAGTCCCCATCCTGAAGTTACCTAGGAGCCCCTCAGCCAAGAGTCATCCCATTAGCCTGCTAAAGATCTGCTTGTCATTGAAGAGTTTGCAGGGGCTTTAAGCATCTGCCTGATAGGAAATGGGGAGGAAGAACAAATATTTTTACTGTACCACAGATCCCTGATCTTTGACCACATATCTCTTGTTTACACTATTTATTTATTTATATTTTTATTTCTAGTGAGACCCTGTCTCACTCTGTTCCCCAGGCTGCAATGCAGTGGCAGGATCATATAGCTCATCATAACCTCAAATTCCTGGGCTCAAGGAATCCTCCTGCTTCAGACTCCTGCCACTATGTTTGACTAATTTTTAAATATTTTGTAGAGATGAGGTCTCACTATGTTGCCAAAACTGGTCTTTAATTCCTGGCCTTAAGTGATCCTTCCCCTTTGGTCTCCCAAAACACCAGATTACAGGCATAAGTTACCTTGCCTGGCTGATCACAGATGTCTTATAGAAAAATAATTACAACAGTAAAAAGATCCTGGCACATTATGAGAGTCCTATTTAGTTTAATTATCAGCCTAGTCCAACAACAGAATAGTCTCAGTGACAAATGTCTTTACCCTTTTAGCCATCTGGTACAATTGAACTAAGAGACAATATCATCACTTACATCTCTTTTGAGGAGTTCATGTAATACTGGCTTTTCCTCATTACATAACCCATTTATTCCTTCATTTACCCTCCTCTACTCTTCCTCCTTCTCCACATCTATAATAAACAGTTCCAGTTTGAAAGAGAAAATAGGTTCAACTGCTGTGCTGGCCTTCACTACAGGCAACAATACTATTCTAGCAAGTATCTGCCTTTAGTCCACTCTTGATTATAGAGGGTAGGGTTATGAAGGTACAGAATGAGTAAGTTATCTGACCACCAGGCAATATAGTTGTGTTCACTGTTAACCCTGATTTTGTCAGATGAAATGAAAACAACTCACTCCTTCAGTCCCTCAGGATTTCTTTCACAGTGATTTAGATGTATACATACAGTTACTTTCACAGGAATCCGTCCTGTTTCTTTTTTGCTACACCCCCAGTCCTGGGACCACTGCATCAGATAGGAAAAAAGAAAGTTGAGATGAAGTTAGTCATCATTTCCGCGTTTTTGCATCTTCCCCTCTTAGGAATAATTGTTTATAGAGTATCCCACACCGTCCTCCATTCCTTTTCCTCAGTTCCACCAGGAAAAGACAGCACCTTATCTAGTAGGGAGGCTCCTGTGGCCCCACTTATGTCAAGTGTGAGCACACATGAAGGTGTGTAAGCCCACCCTTCATGCTGTGTTCCCCCACGCCTGTTTCCGACAACCAGTATTTCAGTTTTTAATTTTAATACTCTATCCAACTCCGTCTGAGAGGGATATCTCTCTGCCCACTGTTGGACATTTAAGGCTGTAAATTGTGTCCCCTAGTATCAAGAATTGTGACTTGGCAGTCCAAATTATCACCAGACCTTCTGTTCTAGTTCTTTTATAGCACTCTAAGCATTTGCATCTGAGATGGAGCATGGACCCCTCCTAGAAGTCTCCTGGGCCTCTCAATACATGAAAATAAAGGAAAATCTTGAGTTTCTTCAAGAAAATTTCAGGCATCTAGCTGACCCTAGAAAGGTAAATGAGCAACATGTTAAACCAGAAGGTAATAATTGCCTAAAACAATAGCCAAGGATATTAAACTCACAAGATGTTAGGTTTTCTTTAGATTCTAATGATAAAATCTTAATTCATGCCCCTGAGTTGTTTTTCTAGACCCATTAAATAGGTCAACTGACATGTAGACTTCAGAAAAGGAGGAACTTAAGACTGAACTCTGACTGCCACTCTTTGTTCTAAATTTCTTTCTTGGGGACCTGGAGAAAGTCAAGCCCACAGGCCAGACCTTAATATTTCTTTATACTGACTTCAGGTTTTTAGACAAATCTTTTCTTCCTTGACCAATCACAAGTCAGAGAACTTTAAGTCCACCTCTGACCTGTAAGTCCCTTCTTCAAGGTATCCTGCCTTTTTAGGCCAAATCGACCTTTAAATATTGTGTAAAAATTGTGTATTGGTTTATGTGTTTCCTGTAACTTCTGCTTTCCTGAAGTTTACCCCTGCCTTTAAAACCCTTGCTTATAAACCACTGGGGTGGTCAGGTCTAAAGCATGAGCTGCCTGGTTCTCCTTGCTTGGCTCCCTACAAATAAATGACTTCCTTTCTCCTGCTACAAAGTCTCAATGTGAATGTTTAGCTTTACTGAGCCAGGTGAGTGGATCCCAGCTCAGTACAATGGCACATCTACCTCCAGCTGAGAAATGCCCAAACCAGATTCAGTGTCTATTCCTGCCAAGACCCATTTGCCAGAGCTACTGGTATTAGTCTAACTTGCCGGTTATGTATTTTTAAGGCCTTCTCATGAGAGAATCTGCCACACAGCTACATGCTGTCTGTTAGGTCGGTGGACTGAGGCGATGCGGCGGGTATGCAAAGAATTGCACAGAAGTTAGGTTAGAAAAGAAAGTTTATTTAGAAAGTAGATTAGAAAAGAGTGAATTTGCTTCTCAAGGGAGAGAAGGGGCAAGATGCTTGAAGGAATCGTGGCAGCAAATGCTTGAGGTTGAAAGCGTTTAAAGCTTCCCTTTTAGTGGGGGCAGGTAAGCACAGGAGCTGTTGCCATGGTGATGAGGTGGTGGTCTGTTTGTCACATTTCTGACAGCAGATGGATGGGTGGGTCAGTCACAAGCACATAGACAAAGGTGAGTTGGTAGCTGGATGAGTAGGTCAGTCACATAGATAAGAAGGGCAAGGCCAGTAGCTGAAATACAAATTCTTAGGACAACGATGTTAATCTTAACATCTTAAGATTCACCCAGGGTCTGGGAAAGGATTATTGTTATATACGAGCTTAAGGTGACCAGAAAAACTCCATTTGGGACTCTGTCCTTTCACTGTCTCTTTTCTTGTTAAACAGAATAGTTATTTTGGATATTTTGTACCTGGGGGTGGGAGGATGCAAGAGGAATATATCTTGACATTGCTGCAGCTCCCAGTGTCCACTTATTTCACAGATGCAGGTGATCACCCCAAGTAAGCACATGTTTTTTTTGTTTTGTTTTGATACAGGGTCTTGTTATGCTTCTCAGGCAGGATATGAATGTTGTCCAGGCTAATCTCAAACTCCTGCTTCAGCTTCTCTAGTAGCTGTAAATACAGGCATGCCTGGCAAGTACTCGGAGATAAGTGCTTGTTGATTTCCATCACCTTCCAAACTAGCAAGGGAGTTATTCTGATGAGAATCAACTTGTCCCACCTCAACACACCCCTCAAATTCCCTTAGTGATTTCTATAGGACTGGCCTTCTATGGACATTCCTTTCATAGCCCAGTTTCCATTGCTCTCCTGCTTAATCATTATGGCCAGGTTATTGGTTGCCACCTGTGAGAAACAAACTCACTTGTCCAAAATAAAAGGATGTATACAGAGATGTGGAGTACAGCAGAAGCGAGACTTCAGGTGTCTGGTGGGCCGGCACACCGAAGCAGGAAGAATCAGCACCTTTATTGCTCTCCTGGTTCCTCATTGGAGGAATATTTGCAGGAGTTACACGCTTTGCTGTAGGACGCCTACATGTTACATGTTGATTGGTTTTACATAATTATCTCATTTACATGTCCTATTGCCAATTGGCTTACAGGATTACTATTTTGATTGGATTCTGCCACAAGTTTAAACACGTAGCCTGCCAAAGAAGCAGGAAGTGAAAAGGAAGCACAAAGAAGCAGGAAGTGAATCACAAAGCATTTAAACACCATTTTGAGAACCCAAGATAAGCTAGGCTCCAATCTGAAAATAAATCACCATTCTTATTTCTTACACCACCCATAAGTCAGTAAAGACTAAAATATAGGGGCTTCTTATCATTGTTCACTTCTACTATCACTGCTAGGAAAACAGCATGTAGTTCAACCCACTGAACTGGTCTCTTTTTTTTTCTTCTTTGCTCAAAGAGGCAGCCTTCCAACAGAATGTTGTCTATTAATCTTAGAATAGTATGCAAAAACAACCATCCTTTGTGGGTCAGTCAACTGATATTGCATTGGAAAACACATGAATCTTGAAGAATGTCTGTTGGTTACTGTTAATTTAACTAGTTTGTGATTTAATTGCAGGCACTGTGCCAGATATAGTTTCACCACTTGAACAAATTAACACATCCCCTGTCACCTGATATGCAGTTATTGATATGGCAACTACTTTCTTCTCCACACATGTTACTAAAGAGTATGTGAAGCAGTTTGCTTTCAACTACCAAGGTCATCAACACACCTACCCTGTCCTACCTCAGGCATATATCAATTCTCCAGCTCTATATTATAATTCAATTTGCACAAAACATGATCTTTGTTCCCATCCACAAGACATCACACTGACCTGGTTTATGGATGACAGTATGCTGACTGGACCTAGAGAGCAATAAGCAGCAACTATTCTAGATTTGTTAATAATCCACTTATATGTCAGATGGTGGGAAATACATCTGCAAAAATTCAGGAGAGCTCCATCTCAGTGAAATTTCTAGGGGCTCACTGATATGGGGTATATTGACACATTCCTCCTAAGATAAAGGATAACTTGTTGCATCTGGCTCTTCCTATAGCCAAAAAAGAAGCACAATACTTAGAGTACTTTGGATTTTGAAAGCAACATGCTCCTTATTTGTGTATGCTACTCTGGCCCATTTACTAAGTGACTTGAAAGCTGCCAGTTTTGAGTCTGGCCCAGAACATGAGAAGGCTTTGCAACAGGTTTAGAATGCTGTGCAAGTTACTCTGCCACTTGGATCATATGATCCAGCAGATCCAATGTGATTGAATTTTCCATAGCAAATGGAGATACTGCTGGAAATCTTTTGCAGATTTCTATAACTAAATCACATTTACAAACTTTAGAACTTTAAAGCAAAGCCCTGCCATCCTCTGAAGAAAACCACTGTTTTTTTTAGAAATGCTTTTGGCTTTCAACTGGGCATTAGTAGAGACTGAATAATCAACTATAGGACACCATGTATCATGCAACCTGAGCTACTCATCATGAAATGGGTGTTGTCTGGCCCACCAGGTCATAATGCTGAGGGCACAATAGGGTTCTATCATCAAATGGAAGCGGTTTATATGAAATCAGGTTCAACTAAACCCTGAAGGTACAAGTATGTTACACAAGGAAAGGGCCCAAATGCCCATGGCTCTGATTCCTGGCTACATTTTTTTTTTCACACAGCCTGCCTACAATGAATTGACTGAGGAAGAGAAAACTAAGGTGTGGTTAATAGATATTTCTGCAGGTTATGCTGGTACAAAGAACGTGGACTACTGCAACACTATAGCCCCTTTCTGGGACAACCCTTAAGGACAGCGTTGAAGGGAAATATACCCAGTAGACAGAATACTGAACAGTGTAGCTAGTTATTAATTTTGCATGAAAGGAGAAATGATACAGATGTGACTGTAAATGGATTCACAGGCGATGGCCAATAGTTCAGATGGATGGGATCTGAAAAGAACACAACTGGAAAATTGGTGGCAAGGTGATCCGAGGACAAGATATGTGGACAGATGTCTTTGAATGGGTGAAAAATGTGGAGATATTGGTGTCTCATGTGAATTGAAAGGAGGTATCTATAGAAACCTAGAGTAAACTTGGTTTGGCATAATCTGTTTGCCTCAGCATAGCCATTTTTGCTTAGACTTTACCCCACTCCCACGGCAAATCGCCATCAGATGCCAGACCAGGAAGCCCAACAGCCCAACCTTTGAATTCATGGTTTAGCATAATAATCTCTAGGAAACTTTCATGTTCCTTGTCCAGGCAGAAAATCAAAGATCACCCCTTGGCTGGCCAAAGCCATAGAAATGATAATAGACCACCTTTTGGTCAAGGAACTTGTGAATTGAAAATGTCTGGCAGGTCTCTTGCAGGAGGGTCCCCTCCCCTTGTCTCCTCCCATTTAGGCCACCACCACGGCAGCATGTGACTAACCCACCCATCTGCCTGCTGTCCATCACCTGACATCAATCAGTACCTGTCCCTTCATGATGATGTGGAACAGACTAGCACCTAATAACCTTGTTGATCGTCTCCTATCCAAGGGAAGAGGTTAAAAGAACTCAACCATGAGCAGCCATTTTGCCATTGCTAGGCTATTGCTGCTACCATTGCAGGACCATCTCTGTCATTGCTTTACTAGACTCTAGGGGGGTCATGTGTTTGAGCTATGACTGTTGCCATGTTTCCTGGCTTTGGCTCCTTTCCCTGTTTGGGGAGGTGAATCTCCTCTTTCTTTCTCTCTCTCTCTTTAATTTACTTTCTAAATAAACTATATTTTCTAATCTAACTTCTGTGCAATTATTTGCATCTTTCATGTGGTATTGGATTGCACACCAGACACCCCACACCTCCAGTAGGTCTGAACTAACATTCTGGAGGCCCTGCTGGGGGAGTTTGACCCTAACATGAATACTCTTCAAAAGGTGACTTCAGTAGAAGAGGGTTTTCATAAAGTTGATAGGATGACACACTCTTTGCATACCTGCACCCTTTTTGCTTAGTGGACTCATGAACAAAATGACCATGATGGCAAGGATGGAGACCATACATGGTCTCAGCAGCATGGATTTCTACTCAGCAAAGCCAACCCGGCTACCACCACTGCTGTGTCCAAATCTGCCAGCAGCAGAAACCAACACTGAGTCTCCAATATGACATCATGCCCTGCACCAGCCAGCTACCTGGTGCAGGTTGGTTACATGGGACAGTTACCATCATGGAAGGAACAGGTGTTTGTTCTTACTGAAATGTACATTTTGTCTGGCTACAAATTTATCTTTCCTGCATGTAATGCTTCCACTAAAATAACAATATTTGTGGACTTTGGATGCCATATATACCTTCCTGGT
>CAUYQG010064669.1:0-22762 GCA_963574415.1 Tarsius wallacei | reverse complement strand
GTGGATTGCCTGAGCCCACGGGTTCGAGACCCGCCTGGGCATCTTGGCGAGACCTCATCTCTACAATAAATCAAAAATTAGCCAGGCGTGGTAGCGCGCGCCTGTAGTTCCAGCTACTTGGAAGGCTGAGGCGGAAGGATCGCCGGAGCCCAGCAGGTCGAGGCTGCGGTGGCCGGGAGCCCATAAAACTAGTTAATTAAAACTAGTCAAGATGTTGGGGAAACCCAAAATGGGGTATAAACAAGGATCCTAAATGTATTATAAATAAATAGCCCAACCACATTGAAAGGGATGAGGAAGAAAATAACTAATTTAAGTAACTCAACGTTTGGTCTGGATATTGAAAGGCAAAACGTAAGTAAGTGTTCACAAATAATATATTCTACTGAATAAATCTGTGTCTAATAGAAATGTGTGTATACTAAGATCGAATAAATAAGTAAATATATTGTAGAAAAATGAGTCTTAGGTTTCTCATTGTCAGAGAAAGAGATTACAAAGGAGAAAAAGGAAAAGGCTAGGATTAGCCCCATAGTGGTGGATTGGAATTGGAGGTATCACTATGAATTCATGTGTTCAAATATATATTAAAATAAATAACCAGGCATGGTGGCTCAAGCCAGTAATCCCAGCACTTTGGGAGACCAAGGCAAGAGGATTGCCTGAGCCCAGGGGTTCAAGACCAGTCTGGGCAACTTGGTGAGACCTCATCTCTACAATATATCAAAAAATTAGCAAGGCATGGTAGCAAGCACCTGTAGTTCCAACTACTTGGAAGTCTGAAGCAGAAGGATCACCTGTGTCCAGCAGGTCAACCCTGGGATGGCCGTGAGCGTGCCACTGCACTCCAACCTGGGTGACAGAGTGAGACTCCAACTCAAATAAATAAATAAATAAATAGTCATAGAAATAATTGCAGATGTATATGCAGGTATGGATTGCATACTTCCATATGTTTCCAAGCTCTGTCATTTGAGAGATTCTAAGAACAAAACACTTCAGTAAAAATGAGCACTCCTTGCGGTTAGATATTAGTTTCTAAATAACATTCACCGATTAAAGGTATCATGGTTACTTGGAGAAGTGATTGATGCCAAGGATGATGCCCGGAAAAATAAAATGAACCTGGAATATATCATTGTGTCAGAAAATAAAGAAGTGCTCAAAGAGTGTGGGAGGATATTGAAAGACCAAACAGTTCCCTTGGGAAAAACTAGAATAGCCACAAATTAAAGAACAAGGATATTAAATAATATCCCACAAGATAAACATTCATGATTCTATAGTGTTATTTAAAATAATTGAATAAATAAGTGAAGAGGAGCAAATAGTTCTTCATTATAGAAAAATACCAATTAATAAATACAAAAGGATGAGGGAAATACAAAATCAACATCAAGCAACCAAGTAATTGCAGAAGGCAAAAATCCACTGATGATTGCTAAAATCAGTGGATAAAATTTTCAGGAAAAATTATATTTGCATAGTTTCAAAGTATTTCTCCCAAGATGTTTATTAAATACAAAAAGGACGGTAACAAATTTATGGTAGGTAAACCTGGGCTGACAATATTTTAGTGAAATAATAAAAGTTAGTATCATCTGTAATGAGGTATATTGACATCATGTACACCCTGATGCTGTACTAGAAAAAGGACAACATCAACTCTGCAGGATATTCACCAGAGATGCATGATATCACTGTAATCACAGGACTACATCATTCAAAACCAAATGGAGAGACACTGCAGCATAACTAACCAGTACTCACCAAAAATGTCCAATTCAAAATAATTATCATTAGTTAGAGGAGACTAAAGAGACACAAAAAGTAAATGCAATGTGGGATAAATATATAAATACATATGGAAAACTGATAGAATTTAAAGAGTGCCTACTGTTTGTTTAAAAGTAATATACCAGAGTCAATTTTTTTTTGTTTTGAAAATATACTTGGTAATATACACTGTCGCTGTTAAGGGAAACATAGTGAAAGATATATGAATTCTTTGAACTATTTTTGCAACTTTTTTATAGATATAAAATTATTTCTAAAGAAAAAATTTTAAGAGGTAATTTATTGTTTTAAAAAATAATAAGTTAATGTGTAATTTGTAACACATGTAAAAATAAATTTTATGAAAACAATAGTCCAAGAGTGTGTGGTAGGGAAGAAGTGAAAATGTACCGTTACAAGTTTCTTATATTAGACATGAAGCAATATAATATCTAAAGATATACTGTGATAAGCTAAAGGGACATTTTATTAATATTTGAGCAACTACTAAAGTAATAAAACAAATAACGATTATTAAGCTATTAGCAGAAATAAAATAGAATGCTAAAAATATGCAACTGAAACAAAAAAATTAGGTAAAAAAGAAATAAAGTAATACAGAATGAATGGAAGAAACAGAAAACAAACAGGGAAACTGAGATGCAAATACAAACATTTCCATTTTTTAAAATTGTCTAAGCATCTTATTTAGAAGACAAATACTGTTAAATTGTTTTATTTTATTTATTATAGAGATGTGGGTTACAGGTAAGAATTAACTACACAAACAGGCTGCATGCAGGTGAAGTTTGGGATCTCTCCAACTGGCCCTCACTTGCCCTGGTCTGAGACCAGGTAACCTTTGCATTATTATGTGCCCCTCTTCTTCTCTCCCTCACCTGGCAGTGTCCAGCGACTGCTGATCCTTCACTTGTGCTATTGTGATTAATGTTCAGGTCCCACTCTGAGCTCTTTGCTTCTGTGGTAGTTCACTTATTATTATGGTTTCCAACTCTATCCAATCTGCTGCTGTTCTTCTTTGTGGTCGCATGATACTCCATTGTGTATATGTACCACATTTTCTTTTTTTTAATTTCAAACATGTGAAGTACTATTCAGGGTTAGGTATACAAGTGTTCATAGATGCCCTTGTTGATGAAGTGTGCACCTTCCCTCCCCTGGCAGTTCCCCACTATTGCCAATCCCTTTCTTAAAATATTATGATAGTTGTCTAAGGTCCACTTATGATTGAGAACATATGATACTTGGTTCTTTGTTTCTGTGATAGATCACTCAGTATTATAGCCTCTATGTCCATTCAAGTTGCTGCAAAGATTATAATTTTGTTCTTTTTTTATGGCTGCTTATATGTGATGGAATATTTCTATGGGCAACACGATTGGGTCCATGTTTTTGCTATTATGAATAATGCTGCAATAAATATGCATGTGCAGGTATCTTTTTCATAGAGTGATTTGAGTTTCTTGGGGTATATTCCCAGTAGGGGGACTGCAGAGTCGTATGGAAGGTAGATTTTTGGATCTTTTAGGAATCGTCACACTGTTTCCACGAAGGCTGTACTAGTTTACACTCCCGCCAACAGGGTAGAAGTGTTCCCTTTTTGCCACATCGTCTCCAGCACCTGTAGTTTTTTGAGTTATTGATGATGGCCATCCTGACTGGAGTTAGGTGGTGTTTCAGTGTGGTTTTAATTTGCATTTCTTTGATGACTAGTGAGGCTGAGCATTTTTTCATGTATCTGTTGTCTGCTCGTATGTCTTCTTTTGAGAAGTGTCTATTCATATCTTTTGACAACTTTGTAATGGGACTTTTTTTTTGTTTTTTGTTTTTTGTTTTCAGCATGTTTGAGTTTCTCCTAGATCCTAGATGTTAAGCCTTTGTCATATATACAGTTGGCAAATATCTTTTCTCAGTCTGGGCTGTCTCCCCACTCTTTCAATGGTTTTTGTTTTTTGTTTTTTGGGGTTTTTTTGTTTTGTTTTGTTTTGTTTCTGGCTTTTGCAGAAACTTGTCAGTTTGATGAGGTTCCACTTGTCTATCATATATCTTATGGCTTGGGCACTTAGGGTTTTGATCAGGAATTGGTTGTCAGTTCCAATTTCCATAAGGGTTTCTCCTGCATTTTCTAAGGTTCTTATCATTTGGGGTTTTATGTCTTTGATCCATTTAGAGTTGATTTTTGTGTATGGTGATGGGCAGAGGTCTTGTTTTAATCTTCTGCATGTGGTCAGCCAGTTTTCCCAGCACCATTTATTGAACAGGTTCTCCTCTCCCCAGTGTTTGATGGCAGAGGCTTTGTCAAAGATGAGTTGGTTGAGAAATTGAGATTTTGCTTCTGGAATCTCTGTCCTGCTCCATTGGTCTATATGCCTGTTCTTGTACCAATATCAGGCTATTTTGATTATTATAGCTTTATAATAAAGCTTAAAGTCTGGAAGCATGATGCCTCCCGCTTTGTTGCTTTTGCTGAGGATTGTTTTGGCTATTCGTGATCATTTATGTTTCCATATGAATTCCTGTGTTGTCATTTCCAGGTCTGAGAAGAATGTTGCTGGTATTTTAATGGGTATTGCATTAAATCTGTAGATTGCCTTGGGTAGGATGGACATCTTAAAAATGTTGATTCTTTCAATCCATGAGCATGGAATATTTTTCCATTTGTTTGTGTCATTTTTTATGTCTTTGAGCAGTGTTTTGTAGTTTTTGTTATAAAGGTATTTGACTTCTCTGGTTAGGAAGATGCCAAGGTATTTCATTTTTTTGTGGCTAATGTAAATGGGATTTTGCTTTTTATCTGGGTTTCTGTTTATTGTTTGTGTATAGGAATGTGACTGACTTTTGCATATTTATTTTATACCCTGAGATTTTGCCAAAGTCCTTTATCAGTGCAAGGAGGTTTCTGACAGATTCTCTTGGATTTTTAAGGTATGGACCACATTTTCTTTATCCAGTTCACTTTCAGGCAGTAGAGTGGGTTCCATGTTTTAGATATTGTGAATAGTATGGCAAAAAAAAAACATGCATGTGCAAGTGTCTTTTTTGTAGAACAATTCATGTTCCTTTGGGTATGTGAATGGGATTTTGCTTTTTTATCTGCTCTTTTTATTCCCAAAAGAGGGATTGCTGGATCATATGGGAGGTCGACTTTTAGTTCTTTTAGAAATCACCACACAGCTATCCATAGAAGTTGAACTAGTTTGCACTCTCACCAACAGTGTAGAAGTGTTCCTTTTTCACTGCACCCACACCAACATCTGTTGTTTTTTTAATTTATTAACATTAGTGATGACCACCCTTACTAAAGTTAGGTGGTATCTCATTGTAGTTTTGATTTGCATTTCATTGATGATTAGTGAAGCTGAGCATGTTTTCATGTATCTATTGGCTGCTGCTCGTACATCTTCTTTTGACAAGTGTCTATCCTTTACCCACTTTTTCATAGGGTTGTCCCCCACCCCCAGCTCATTTGAGTTCCTTGTGGACACTAGATGTTAAGTCTTGGCCAGATACTTAATGAGCAAATATTATTTCCCATTCTGTGGGTTGTTTCCCTGATCTCTGGATAGTTCCTTTTGCTGTGCAAAAGTTTTTTAGTTTGGTGAGGTCCCACTTGACTATCTTAGCTCTTGTGGCATTAGCTTTTGGGATTTAGTTAAGAATTGGTTGCCTACTCTAATGTGCATGAGTGTTTCCTACATTTTCTTCTAGGACTCTTATAGTTTGAGGTTTTATGTGTAGGTCTTTGAGCCATTTGAGTTTTTTTTTTATATAGTGATAGTTAGGGTTCGAGTTTCTTTCTTCTGCATGTGGTCAATCAGTTTCACAGCACCGTTTGCTATATATGGTCTCCCTTCCCCAATAATTGTTACTGGTGGCTTTGTCAAAAATGAGTTGGGACAAATTGAGTTTTTGCTTCTGGAATCTCTGTCCTGTTCCATTGGTCTATACGCTTGTTCTTATACCAATAACAGGCTGTTTTGATTATTGTAGCATTATAGTAAAGTTTGAAGTCTAGAAGTGTGATAGCTCCCATTTTGTTCCTTTTGCTGAGGATTGTTTTGGCTATTCGTGCTCTTTTTCTGTTTCCATATGAATTTTTGCATTGCTGTTTCCAGGTCTGAGAAGAATGATGTTGGTAATTTGATAGGTATTGCATTGAATCTGTAGATTTTCTTGGGTAGGATGGGCATCTTGACAATATTGATTCTTCCAATCCATAAGCAAGGAATGTTTTTCCATTTGTTTGTGTCATCTTTGATTTCTTTGAGCAGTGTTTTGTAGTTTTCATTGTAAAGGTCTTTCACTTTTCTGATTAAGTGAATGCCAAGGTATTTCTTTTGTGTGTGTGTGTGTGTGTGTGTGTGTGTGTATGTGTGTGGCTATTATGAAGGGGATTATGTTTTCTATTTGGTTCTCTGCCTGCTTGTTGCTGGTGTATAGATATGCAACTGTCTTTTGCACATTGATTTTGTACCCCAAAACTTTACCAAAGTCATTTGTCAGTGCAAGGAGGCTTTTGATGGACTCCCTTGGGTTTTCACAGTATAGAATCATATTGCCCATAAAGAGGGATAGCTTAGCTTCTTCTTTTCCTATTTGGATACCCCTGATTTCATCTCTTGCTTAATTGCTCTGGCAAGGACTTTCAGCACTATGTTGAACAGGAAGGGTGAGAGTGGGCATCCTTGTCTTGTTCATGTTTTCAAGGGGAATGCTTCCGACTTAAGCAAAATGTTAGCTGTGGATTTATCATAGATGGCTTTTACTGTTTTGAGAAATGTTGAGAATTTTTATCAAAAAGTGATGCTGAATTTTGTTGAGTGCTTTTTCTGCATTTAATGATATAATCACTTGGTTCCTGTTTTTATATCTGTTAATGTACTGAATTATGATTTGGTCTTACAAATGTTGAACCAGCCATGCTTCTCAGGAATGAAGCTCACTTGGTCATGGTGGATTATTCTTGAGATGGGTTGTTGGATCTGATTTGTTAGAATCTTATTGAGAATTTTGGCATCTATATTCATCAACAAAATTGGTCTATAATGCTCTTTCTTTGTTGGGTCTGGGTCTTTGCCAAGTTTGGATATCAGTGTGAAGTTGGTTTCATAAAATGATTTGGGGACAATTCCATCTTTCTTGATTGTGCAGAATGCTTTCAGTAAGATTGATATCAACTCCTCCTTTTACGTTAAGTAGAATTCAGGGGAAAGCCATCTGGTCTGGGGCTTTTTTTGGTAGATAGGTTTCTTATGAAGGACTCAATTTCTTGGATTGTTATTGGTTTGTTTAGGGTTTTAATTTCTTCTTGTTCCATCCTTAGGTAGTTGTGTGATGTCAGAAGGTCTTTCATTTTCTTTAGGTTTGTTCATTTATTTACATACAAGTGTGCATAGTAATCTCTAAAAATCTTTTGAATTTCTTTGGGGGTCACTTGTGACTTTACCTTTTGCATATCTAATGGAAATAAATAACTCCATTCTTGAAATAAATAGCAAACTAACAAGCTTTAAAAAAGCTAAACTTTTGATGACTTGAAGGTTGTTTTGTCTGATATTAGAATAGCTATTCCTGCCTTCTTCTGTTTCCTGTCCACCTGAAAGTTTATTTTCCAGTCTCCAACTTTGAGTCTGTGGATGTCCTTTGCAGTGAGATGAGTTTTCTGAAAGCTGCAGGTTGTTGGAGAGTGTTTTTTAATCCAGTTTGCCACTCTATGTCTTTTCAGTGGTGCATTTAGTCCATTCATATTCAGAATGATTATTGAAATGTGAGAGTTTATTTCTGTCATGGGCCTCTTAAAAGGCTGCTTTGTTTTCTTTTAATTTTTGTATTTATGTATATATGTGTGTGTGTATGTGTTTATTTTTGTGGATGTTTTGTATGTTCTGTTAACTCTCTTTGCGTGTACTCTTGTGATGTGCCTGGCTGTTCTTTTGTGTATATGTGTGCTCAACACCTTCTTAAGCATCTCCTGAAGGTCTAGTCTGGAGGCAGCATATTGTCTTAGAGATTGGATGCATGGGAAGGATTTAATTCTCCATCACTGATGAGATTTAGCTTGTCTGGGTAGGAAATTCTTAGTTGAAATAGCTTATTTTTTAGACCATTAAAGATTAGACTCCAATCCCTTCTGACTTATAGTGTTTTTGCAGATAAGTTTGGAATGATTCTGATTGGTCTTCCCCAATAGGTAGTCTGACCTTTTTCTCTTTTGCATTTAGGATTTTTTCTTTCATATCTACTTTGTGCAAGCAAATTGATTACTATGTGTCTAGGGGTTAGTCTTCTCATGTAATGCCTTGCAAGGGTTCTCTAAATCTCTTGTGCTTACATGGTCATGTCTCTGGTGAGATGAGGAAAGTTGTCTTGGATGACCTCATGAAATGCTTGTTCCATGGTGTCCATTTCCCTTTCTGCTTCAGGGATACCAGTCAGGCATATGTTTGGCTTCTTGATATAATCACACATCTTTTGGAGGCTTTACTCCTTCTTTTAAGGTTTTTTTTTCTGTTTTTAACAAATTGGGTTAATTCTACATTTTGGTCTTCAAACTCTGAGATTCTTTCCTCTACTTGGTTAATTCTGCTACCTAAGCTTGTTAGTTTGTTTATTTCAAGAATGGCGTTATTTATTTCCATTTTTTAGAACAGTTTTTTTTAATTGACCAGCTCCATTACAATTTCACTGAGTTTCTCTTCTTGTTTCTCTTGGTTCCTGTTCATTTTTACCATCCAATCTTTGATTTCTTTAGTTGTCATCCGAAGCAAGTTATTCTGTGAAGTTTCCATTGTTTGTGCGCCTGTGACTATTTTTTCAGGTGCTGTCTCTTTAGGACTCTGGGGATTGCTCATTTTTTTTCATTGATTTTTCCTCATTTGTGATGGATCTCTTTTCCTTCATAATTCTGTCATTCAGTGAGAGAGGGAGAAGCATTCACTTCTGTTGCTTGCTCCACCTTGTGCTAGGATGCCATAATTGCAGGTTCTCTCTCCCTCTGCTAAAGTGGTCAAATTGGTTTGTTTCACTGGTAGAGGGTGAACTGCCTCATCTTAGAATCACTCCCACCTTTCCTTCCCTGAGCAGAGCTTCTGATTCTGCCTGTGCCTGAAATAGGGCAGGCAGTGGGGTGCCTAGAATCCTGCACCTGCCATTGCTTTTTGGTTTCTGTGTATACAAACAGTCCCTTGCTGGGAACAGGATCCTTCAATGCCTGGGTCCCTACTCTTGGTGTTACTCAGCACAAGAGGCATCAGTCTGCTTCTCCTGCTAGCCACTGTTTCTTTGATGGCCTCTTCCAAAGCAGAAAGAGAGGTCCATGCAGATGTGTGGTAGCAGACCGGCCCCGGACTTGCCAGCCAGATTCACTCTGCATGGGCCTCTCTTTCTGCTTTGGAAGAGGCCATCAAAGAAACAGTGGCTAGCAAGAGGGTTCATTCTTTGTTTCACTTGGGTTCCAGTTGCCCTCTGCTGTGTTCTGACCAAAGGTCCTTCCTTGTGGAACTGACAGATTGCATACAGGTGGGATGGGTGAACTGACCAAAAATGTCTTCCCCGAGAAGAGCCTCTGAGTTTGTCCAAGTCTGAAACAGGGCAGTTGTTGGGGAAACCAAATGCCCACACCTACTGTTGTTTTCTGCTCTCTATGTGCTCAAAGAGACCTCTACTGGGTTTTGGGTATATTGCTGATCAAACAGTGTTCACCTCAAACCAGACAAAGTGGGGACCAAAGGGAGGCCCAAACTTTACTTGTATGATGTCCACTTGTATACCTAACCCTGAATTGTATCACACATCTTTAAAATATATATATATATATATATATATATATATATATATATATATATGAATAAAAGAATGAAATACATATGTACCAGCCACAAAATACAACTTGGGAAAATCAGCATGCAAAGTAAATGCTCATATATTTGCATTTATTTTCAGTTCTGATATTTATATTTAAAATTGACACTGCACAATAAAAAAGATGAATAGTAAAACATTAAAAAAAAAACTTCAGTGTGTCTCAGTTGGTGACTGGGTCCCCACTTTCCATCTTGCTAGGCAAGAGTGGTGCTGGTCTGCTGCTCCACAGTGGCCATCTTGAAGAACTGGTCTAAAATGATTTTTAAAAGCAACATCTAACTATATTCTACCTATGAGATATATATTTTCTCTACAAAGACACAGAAGAAGAATCCAATAAAAAACAGGCAAAAGATTTGAACATTTTGCAAAAAAAAGCAGTAAAAAGATAAAAATAGAAAAGGTACAGTAAAAATACAATATTAGAATTTAATTAAACAATCATCATATACAGTCTAGTTAAACAACCATCATATACAGTCATGTGCATATCAACATTTCTCTCAACAGTGGGAAGCATATATATAATGACATCTCATAAGATTATTCATGGAACTGAAACATTCCTATCACCTAATAACAGCATATCCATCATAATGTCATAGTGCAGCATATTACTTTATCCATGTTTAGATTCACAGATACCACTGTGTTACAGTTGCCTACAGTATTTGTTACAGTAACATACTGTACAGTAATATGCTGAACAATAAGCTGTACCACATAACCTAAGTGTATAGGCTGTACCGCCTAGGTTTGTGTAAGTCACTCTGTGATGCTCACACAGTGATGAAATTACCTAATGACACATATCCCTCCAAACATATCCCCATCATGAAGTAATGTATGATTGTATGTCATATATATATATATATAACACAACTATATACAAATACATATTTGTAGAAGGAGGACCCCCCAAAATGGAATGTATTTATTAAGAATTGTGTGTTTATTCTTGCATGTTTAAACTTCAGTCACCTTCAAAGTATTCTTTGTTTGTTGCAATACACTTATCAAGACACTTTTTTCACTGCTCAAAACAGTTTTTGAACTTGTCAATTCTGACTCCTTTTAGTGCTTCTGCTATTTTTTGTTTCACTTCTTCCCTTGGCAAAAGGTTTTCCTTTGAGGACTTTTTTCATCCAGGAAAACAAAACAAAAAAAGTTGCTGAAGGTGAAATCATGTGAATAAAAAGGATGGGGCATGAGGGTCATGCCATTTTGGGTCAAAAACTGCTAAAGACTTAGCATGGTAAATCATCTATTATGAAATGGGCAGATGCATTGAAAGAATTTCCAAAACAAACTTCACTGAAGCAGAGCACAGCATCTCTCAACAATGCTAGCTGGTACGCTGATGCTGATGGATTCCTAGAACAGTTTCCTAGTGGGAAGCCTATACTAGGAGAAGCCTGCCCTCCAAAAGATAATTCCAGTTTTTGTGGGAGGGTCCTCTCTCATATATATATGAGGGTGTCAAAATATATATACTTAATTGGTATTTATATTATATAAAGATACTTAATCAGTATATATAATAATTAAAGTGAATATGAACAACACTGGATACAATTTTTTCAGGAAAGCTGTAGCTTGTTTTAAAGACTAAGTAACATTTGAGACTGCAACTTAAATAAAAACAAGTTTTAAAAAAGAGAGTCTGAGAAGGCTACTCCAAGAGGGTAGAATATTAGTGAAAGGGTAGTCGTAAATGTGACTGGTGTTTTGGCTAATTATTTTTTAAAATTGGCATAGCCATGCCATATATTTTAAGTGAATGGAAGATTAGAGAAAGAATGGAGAGCCTTGAAAGATGTGGGGAGAAGGGAAGATTATTAAGGGTATTCTGACCATGGAAGGAGTTGGATTTTGATCTGACAGTTTGGGCAAAGAAAATCAGTAAAGATTTCTAAATAAAATGATATTAGTAGGTTTGTAAGAGTCCAGTGCCAGGACAGCATTAGTTAGTTTAAAAAAAAAAAAAAAAAAAAGTCTAAGATGGGAGAGAAGGAAACAGATTCAAAAGATATATTTTAGAGATGAGGAGAGTTATAGATGGCAGGTTTATAGCTTAGTAGCTTTAGTGAATTGTGTTACAATTCAATGGGTTGTAACATTCAAGACAGAACTGGTTTTGGAAGGAAAAATAATGAATTTCACTCTACAAGTGTTAGTATCTCTACAGTGGTTGTTAGTAAGGATGTTGTTATTAGGACAGGATGCAACCTAAGCTGAGATAAATGTCTGAGCCTGCTCATTTTAGGCCCTGCCAAGAGCTGATAGGTCAGGTTCCATCAAAATGCCTTTTAAAAAATTACATATATACATCTTTCTGAATAAGCTTGAGAGATTTTCTTAATTTACCCACACAATCCAATTTCTCTTTATTTTCCCTTGTATTTCTAAATGTTTTTTGTTTCAAGTTTTTTAATGTGACATTATTTTTTATTAAGAATCATGACTGCTACAACTGCAATGAGAATTGTTCCATTTAACAATATAAAATAGTGCCTTTTGTCTTATTTAATATTTGTTGTCTAAAACAAAAATTGTATGCTTGCCTTTTCCAATTGCCTCTCTCTCTCTCTCTCTCTCTCTATATATATATATATATAAACCTGCCCTTTTATATTAAACTTTTCTGCACATTTGGTTTTAGGTACATCTCCTATAAAAGAGTATATAGTTGGATTTTAAATCTTTCTGAGAGTCCATAACTTTTAATAGAGTATAAACTATTTGCATTTTCTTGCTGTTTCCTTTATTTTTTAAACTTAGATTAACAGATATGTGTTTGCTTTTTTCTAATACAGTAATGCAGAACATATATATTTCATCTTGACTCCCCCAGTGATAATACTTACTTTTTTTCAAACATCTTTTACCTAAAATACCTTCATTTATCACGGTCACCAATAAATAAATCTTTCCAATTCTTCCACATGTAAAGAAAGGACACACCTAGGTTATATAACCCACGTTTTAATTTTCTGTTGGTATAACATGGTCCTTTTTATACTAGTATGTAGTAAAAATTATTTGATGTGTTGATACCCACTGACAAACTAATTGGCATGAGTACAAGAGAAAAATGAGATGCTTATTTGATGTATGGGGAACACACTTGGAAAAGGTAAAAACTTACTGCTTAAAATAAAATGTTTAAGCCTCTTGGCCTGAACTTCCATCTTCCAGTAATTCAACAAAATGACAAGCACGAGGGGAAAAAGAAGAGAAGAGGCTCCTGCTATATGCTCTCCAAGCCTTTTAGAAAACATGGAGTTGTTCCTTTGGTCATGTACACATGAATCTACAAGAAGGTGGTATAGCAGGCATCAAGCGAATGGGTATTATTCAAACAGGAATACCCTTCCAATGTTAACATGACAAAACTGGAAGAGTTTATGATGTTACCCAGCATACTGTGGCATTTTGTAAACAAACACATTAAAAGCAAGCTGTTTGCCAAGAGAGTTAATATACGTGTTGAGCGTGTTAAGTACGCTGAAGGCCAAGTTGACGTCCTGAAACACGTGAAGGAAAACAATCAGGTAAAGAAGGAAGACAAAAGAAAGGTATCTGTGTTCAACTGAAACCCCAGCCTGCTCAGAGAAGTACACTTTGTGAGAACTAATGGAACAAATGGAAAGGAGCCTGAGCACTGGAACCTATTCCCTGTAAATTTATGGCAAAAGGCAAAATTTATGTAAAAGGAATAATGAGCTTTGGGCTGAAATGAAAGAAAGAAAGAGAGGGAGAAAGGGAGAGAGGGAGGGAGGAAGAAGAAGGAGGGAGGAGGAGGAAGGAAGGAAGGAAGGGAAGGAGGGAGAGAGGGAGGAGAAATCTGTTGAAGTGATAAGTATTGGTTTTTGTTTGTTTTGGTTTGGCTTGGTTCCCTTTAAGAATGGGGGGGGGCGTTATTTTTATTCTAAAGCTGAGAGCATCAGTGCAGTGACTGTAACTCAATATTCAAACAATTGGCTTATCTTGAAAAAAGGGCAGGGGTGCTCAAATTGACTTAACAAATTTCACGTATTGAAGGTGCATTCTAGGCTTCATTTTCAGCTCAGACTCCAGAAACTGACTTAGTTAATTGGGACAATTAAGAACCACTGAGGGGATAATTGCCCCTTTCATTTTGCTTTGGGAGGAAAGAGAGTGATTTATCTCAGAAAACAAGAGCTTAGGACCCTGCAATGAAACAGAACAAGACATTTTTGGTTAAATAGGAACACCAGGAAAACTCTTGTAATCAACTCAAGAGATAATGAAAAGTCTTCAATGTCTCTCCAGAACAATAGAAATTATAGAATGTCTGAAAGCAGTTGTTTAAAAAATTCTACAGCCTATGCTCTATTCTGGCAAAGCAAAATCTCTTGTGAGTCATTTATGCCAGTTGCTACCTTTGGTCAATATTTCACACACAGACACACACACACACACACACACACACACACACACACACACTCACTCACCACTCTGGTCAGTACCAGAATGAATGGAAAAACTAATGCTGATTTTAATGGGATGACAATAATATTATAAGTCAAATCAATAGTGTCAAACCTTCTAGATGTTGGACTATCTTGGGAACCTGGAGAAAATTTTAAATCACTCCTACAATTAGTTAGCTGAATATATATCATTTATGTAGATTATATCAATATAATTGCAGGGACCTAATTTTGTAAATGTCATGTTTGCATACAGTTGAGACTTCAGTGATTGTGAGTCTGATATGTCACTAATGGCACAGTTGTATGGGGTATTAGAAAGCATGAAATTTAAAACTGTTATTTATTATTCCTACTATCTGAGCATATTGTATTTTATTTACTTTTTAAAAACCAATCGTTATAGTTCTTTAAATTTTCACAAGAAGACTGACCATATGAATCTGGAAAAAAATGAAGAATCCATTGTATAATCAGCCATTTATACTTGTTGTGTCTACCTGACACCAAAGTAAAAATTTTAGTCAGATGTTCCACTATTTTGTCTACACAAGGCCACCCATCTGGCTATGGAATCTGCCTGTATCTCATTGTTCCTCCTATAAAGAATATTTACTTGATAAAATATTGTTTTTATCTTTAATTTTCAACACATTGGAATGCCTTCTAGTCTTTTCTTCTGGAATCAATTTCAATTTTATTTTAGAAAACTATGAACCATAGAATAGGTTTCATAGCATTTGACTTGGTTTGTTAGACCGAATTAAAGTAATTTAAGTAAGAAAAAAATAATTTTGTCTATAACCTCTGTAAGTGCTCCATGCAAGCTATAAATTTTCAGAACTGGCATAAATATTTAGCTAAAGTTTATTCTGCCTTGATCTGCCTAGCTTTGCCCTTGTTCTGAGCAGAAATATGGGGATGCCCTGTGTCAAGACATGAAAAATGATGCAAAAAAGGAGGGAAAATTAGAGTTTATAAGCTAAGACTGAGAAAGAAAAGTGTTATGTTAGAAAAGATATTTCTGCAGCCCATCCCTCCTGCCAAGTCATCTGTCCCAGTGAAAGGAGACCTTCAAGTGAACTCTTTGAAGGCCTACAAGCAAATATCTTGCTCTGTTCATGAGAAAGGCACATCTCCAGAGAAGGCCATATTTAAATTTCTAGATCTGTATTCAGCAAATGCTTGATGCAGAAAATGAAAGTTTGCTGTTAAACTTTGGTCAGTCTGTCATAACCTACCTATAATTTCAGATCACTTTGAATTTAGTGAGCACTAAAGATGTGTTAGACATTCCTGTAAGCACATGGCACCACACTACAATTTCTTTTCTAAATATTTCTTCCAGAAATATTTATATAGAGCCACCAAACTAATCAATTTGGTTCAATCTTTTTTCCTGTCTCAGAGGGACATTGGCTTGTAACCACTGGGAAGTATAATTTGAGTGTAATTAAAATTAGCTCTTATGCTGGCCATTTATGTTTTAGAAAACAAGCATGGAGGTTGAGTGTGGTGACTCACAGCTGTAATTCCAGCACTTTGGGAGAGTGAGGTAGGAGAATCTCTTAAGGCCAGGAGTTCAAGATCAGCCTGGGCAACATAGCAAGACCTCATCTCTACAAAATTAAAAATAAAAAAAATTAGCCAGCTGTAGTGGTACACATCTGCAGTCCCAGCTACCCAGGAAGTTGAAGCAGGAGACTCACTTGAAACCATTCAAAGCTGCAGTGAGGAATCTCATGCTACTGCACTTCAGCCTGCGCTGTCGAGAGACCCTGTCAATTGAAACAAAACAAACAAAAAAACTTAAGATTGAAATGCCTGGGACATAGCAAAAATAAAAATAAATAAATAAGCACGGAATAAATTTGTCTAAATATCTCAACTAAAATGTATATATCACCAATAATCAGCTTTCTGGTCCTTAGTCATTAATACTTTGACCAAGATTCATTCCTCAGGAAAAAGAGTTTGCATGCCAAACCCTGAAGACTTGAGATGCAATGAAGATTGCGCCCAATGGCACAAATGAAGATGGAGAATGTGGCAGTTACAAACTCATGGTAATAAAGGTCATCAAGAAAAGCAACAGAGTGAGGGCAATGAGGGTAGTGGCTAGCCAGGGCATATCTGGGATGGTAGTGCAGGTAGTTAAAAGTGGAGAAGGAAACAGGATTCTTCCCAGGTGTGCCTATATCTGTTTTAGTTCCAAGTGGGTTCTTCTCAAGTTATTAAGAAACGAAAAGTAACCTAGAATGAAATTAGTTCTTTATTATTGTTTTAAATCCTTTAAGTGGAAATAGAATCCAGTACTATGTGTAACTTTAAGAGTGGGTCTGCAATTGCCTTTAAAGGCAAGAGTTTCTTGAAAGTTTTTGATAACTGCATTTTTGAAAATTGCTTAGACATGCACTCAGGTCATCCTATTCAAAGTTTCAAAAAACCAACATGTTCCAAATTTTCAGAAAAAAAAAATGTTAAACTCTGTGACAGCCTACCCTGATTTTACTTGCTAGCTTTAAATTCTGTTAGGCTTTCAACTGCTTTTAGACATTGGTACAAAGCAGTCTTAAAACACAGATTGTAGATTGTACAAGTTATCAAAGCTCCAGAATGAGGATATTGCCAAAGAGCTTATTTAGACAGAACATTGCTGGGATTATATTCAACTTTTGGCCTCCTGAAGAATAAACTAGTTTGTGACAAACACTGATTGTTAGAGCATGGAAAAATGTCATCTTGTAGCAGCATATTGTCAGTTCCTAAGAGCACATCTTCTATTTCCACATCATTCCTCACTATTCTCATCTATCTTTTAAGGTACTACAATTTCAAAAAAATCTCTTCATTCCTCTGATGAAAAATTAAATTCAGCTTGCCATAGTGTCTGCCTTCTTGCACTCATATGACATCTCAGAAATCTTTTGAGCAATGAACTCATTGTGGGAAATCACCTTTATAGGGAGGTAGGGAGAACCAGTGTTTGTTACATTAATTTTTTTAAATTCCATTTGAAAAAGTCATTTTTGCAAACCCTCTAGCAACTACAAGTTCTGCATTCCAGAATTAAAATACTTCAGTTCCAGTTGACATGTTTTATTAATTAAGGTGAAGGGACAATTGTCTGGAGTAGCAATTATTTTAGTATATCCCACGGAATTTAAGTACCCTAGGAAAAAGATATCAACATTACTGAGCATATGCTATGGGTAGAGCATTAAACTTAGCATGTTAAACGCTTGTCCTAATGAATTTTCACAACAACACTGTGAGATAGACATTGGCCTTCATTTTACAGGATGGAAACTGAGGGTCAGAAAGGTTAAGTAACTTCTTGAAGAGCCTACACCTGTAAATAGTAATCAGTATTGAGTCAGGTCTTTCTGACTTTCAAGTCTTTGCTCCTTATATTACATAAGACTGTAAAAATAAAGTGAGATCAAGCTCATGAGTTCTGATAAAAATTAAACGGGATAGAATTTTTGAATGGTGGCATCTAATAGGTATTTTGTCTAACATATTTTAGTCAAATCTCTTTTAGAGCTAGTTTAGAAATACTCAAATAACATTCAAAAGATGAAATATAATATCAGCCTATAGTTTTCATTCCCCTGGGTCAAAAATTTTTACATGTTTCTATAAACATATAAATATTATTGTAAATGTTCTATTTTTAAGTTGTGGGTAAACACTGGCTGGCTGTGCTGAACCATTTCCCCTTTTCTCCTGGGTACTTAACTGAACTACAATTTGAAGCCACCATTGTATTTAGATGTGGCCAAATGCCTGAGGTCTTGCCAGTGGAATGTGGGTGAACACGATGGCCTCATTTCCAGGCATGATCCGTAAATCCTCCTGGAAGGCAACACCCAGTGTACCCATAGAAGCCACATGTTGAAGATAAAAGAGTCTCTGTGAGCCTGGACAACAAATAATTGTGTGGGTAAGAGTTCAAAATGTCTGCCAACGCACCAGCACCTCTTTATTTAAGTAAAAAACAGACATCTGTTGTATAAATCAACATGACTCTATGTCCCACTGTGCACACAACCGTCTCAGTTTACACTGCTTGACCCAGTGTATTAAGAGCCCTACCTTTCATTCTTACAATTGCTCCAGTTTGAATAATGAATATAATATCTATATTATTAGATCACAGAGGTTAATACCATTTATTTTCTTTAGTATACAATGGCTAAGCATGCTTTTTTTAAGTCTAAAAGAAAAGCAAAGGCATACACAATAAATTGTAATGTACATGATTTATGGTGCATATTTAAGACTCTGGAACCATTTTATTAATGTCTATTAAACAAGGAGTATATATATGGATGGAAAGTAAACATATGTACAATTAACTCCGGCAAATATAAGCCTAGGTTTAGTACCTGGTATATAATAGTACCCAGTTAAATATTTCTTCCCAATACTATTGTTATTATTTCTATTATTTTTTATTTTGTTCTATTGTTATTTCTAATAAACCACAATAAAATATGAATTAACACATTTTTTAAAAGTAATCTGATAAAATTATTTCGTCAGTTTCATTACCTATGTCTAAGTAATCTAATCTCTAAAAAATACATTCCTCCGTTGGAAATAAGATATCTACATTTCAAAATAATTTAGGCACAAGAGGAGGACTTATTAGCCTAACTTATTGAAAATTTAAGGAATAAGTTTTCTGTAGGCAACACTGCATAAGGATTCAATAACATTATAGGAAAGTCTGTCTTTCTCTGCATCTCCTCATCCTTCCTCTCTCTGTGTGTTCACCTCATCCTTGGGGATATTCGATCCACAGACCAAAGAGATGGCTACCAAGAATCTAGATCACATCCTCACAGTTCAGCAATACCAACCTAATAAAGCTATATTCCCTGGCAGTTCTAGCAACAAAGTTCCAGGGAGCCCTACAAGTCACTGAATGTGATACCATGTTCATCTTTGAACTATCCCTGAGCCATGAGAATGTCTACTGATTGGCCAGCTTGATCTGGTTTCCACTCTTGTGGCAATGTTAGTTTGGTAGAGATGGTACATTAGCTAAATTGCCCCACCAGGTTCTCATTAAGTGGCAAGGGGTAGTTCCGGAAAGGAAGCAAAGATGAGAAGATAGACAACTCCACCATATATCACTATAACTATATATGTAACCACAGATATACATAATAGATATATAACAAAAGATACTTATACAAAGATGTTTATTACATTATTACTAATGTTGATAAAAATTCACAATGACAATAGGATTTTTTTTTTTTTTGAGTCAGAGTCTAACTCTGTCTCCCAGGCTGGAGTACAGTGGCACACTCGTGGCCACCCTAGTGTTGAACTGCTGGGCTCCAGCGATCCTTCTGCCTCAGCCTTCTAAGTAGCTGGAATTACAGGCATGTGTTACCACACCCGGCTAATTTTTTATTTATTGTAGAGATGGGATCTCACCAAGTTGCCCAGGCTGGTCTTGAACCCATGGGCTCAGGCAATCCACTCGCCTCGTACTCCCAAAGTGCTGGGACTATAGGCTGATCCCCTGAGCCCAGCCGGAGATAGGATTAAGATGGCTGATGAGAAGCAGCTCGAGTGTGTTTCCCCACACAGTAAACAAAAATAGAGAGAATTCCTCAACACTCAGAGAGGAAGAAGACCAGCAGCATACCTCACAACTCATCAGAGAAGCAATAAGATCCACTGAGTGCAAAGAAAAGAAAAATCAGCCTGAGTTGGAACTAGCCAGACTCGTCTAAATCACCGCGCAAACCATGAGCAACCTTTAGATGCAGTGGGGGAGGTGAGTGAGGGGAATTCAGGAGTTCTGTGCTCTTGTCATAAACTTTGATGGTCCCCTGAGTCTGGTGGGACTCCAGTCCCTCACAGGAACACAGGTAACTGCCTTACCCACAGCCATACTCTGCTGAAACCCACTTGAACAAATGCAAAAAAAAAAGCCCTGAGCAGCTACAGCAGCCATTTTCAGGGAATTCATCCCTCGCTGCCAACTGCTTTCTAACCAGCCTGGGAAGGAACAGGCCTCAAGGGTGGATTCCACTGAGCCCTGGCAGGTTCCCATGAGAAGACCTGGGGCCAGTCACAGTTTTACATTCTGAAGGCAAGCTACCTGAGGCTAAGAGCAGGAAGCTTGGTGGGATTCATTGCCCTAGCAACCTTTCACTTCTCTTGTAAACTCTTTTGTGTAGCCTCTGCACAACACAACAGTGTCCAGGGACTTTTTCCAAATCTGCTCTGGGATACTAATTGAGCACACAGGTAGGAAGTTTGAGTCCTTTTTCCCCCATACCCCAAGGCTCAAAACAGACAGAGATCATGGGTAGTTCCCACAGCACCTGTCACCAACTAGGTCAGCTGGGCACTTCCCATGGGGAAACACAGGCCAAGCAGAAAGCCCACAGCCACCATCACAGTTTGTTCTCTCATGCAAGTGCCACCTTTTGGCTGGAGGCTAATAAGCACAGCCCCTTACATCTGATATAATGCCTCAGCTTTGGGGAAGTTCTGATCCCAGACGTCAGCTATCACCACTATCTAAGCCACTCAGGATGACTTGCGCTTGTAAAGGAACCTAGCACAGCACTGCTTCAGTTGGCAATTGAGAAACTAATATCAAGGCTATATATATAACCAAGGGAATCCTTCAGCACCTACACCAGCCCCTTGGCAACCTCAGATAAAAAGAAATAGTCTATCCAAATAAGAAGGAACCCCAAAAATAATTCTGATAATATGAAGAAGCAGAGTTCTTCAAACCCCCAAAAGACTGTACTAACTCTTCAACAATGGACCCCAACCAAAATGAAATATTTGAAGTTCCAGAGAAAGTATATTAAAAGGTTGATTATAAAATTGCTCCGTGAGATCCAGGAGAATGTTGAAAACCAGCATAAAGAAACAAACAGACAAACAAAAACTATTCAGAACATGAATGATAAATTCTCCAGAGAGATAGACACTTTACAAATAAACCAAGCTGACCTCTGGAAATGAAAGACTCATTTAGGGAAATGCAAAATGCAGTGGAAAGTTTAAACAGTAGAACAAGTAGAAGAAAGGATCTTAGAACTTGAAGGCAAGGCTTTTGATTTTACCCAATCAGGCAACAATAAAGAAAAAGAAATCAAGAGAACAGAGCAAAATCTCCAAGAAATGTGGGATTGTGTAAAACATCTAAACCTAAGAATCATAGGTATTCCTGGGGAAGAAGAGAAGTCAACAGATTTGGAAAACTTATTTTAGGAAATAATTGAGGAAAACTTCCCTGGCCTTGCCAGAGATTTAAACATCCAAATACATGAAGTCCAAAGAACTCCTGGAAGATTCATTGCAAAAATGTCATCAAGGAACATAGTCACTAGGTTATGCAAAGTTAATGCAAAGGACAAAAATCTAAAAGCAGTGAGACAAAAGCATCAAATAACTTACAAACGTAGACCTACCACACTAACAGCAGATTTTTGAGCAGAAATCCTACAAGCCACAAGAGATTGGGGTCCTATCTTCAATCTCCTCAAACAGAATAACAGTCAGACAAGGATTTTGTATCCCACAAAACCAAGTTTCATAAATGAAGGAGAAATAAAGTATTTCTCAAACAAGCAGACGTTAAGGGAATTTGTCACTACTAAACAGGATTTATAGGAAATACTCAAAGGAGTTCTAAATATTAAAAACAAAAGGTCAAAATACACTGGAAATCATAAAGCTCACAAAATTTCTAGAACACCAACACAATGAGGGGAGGAAGCAAACAGGTAACAGACAATATGATGACTGTAATAGTACCTTATCATTATTAACCCTAATATAAATTATTTCAATGCCCCCTTTAAAAAATATAGATTGGCAGAATGCATTAAAAAGCACAATCCAAATATCTGCTGCCTTCAAGAGACCCACTTAGCACACTATAGACTCAAAGTACATGGGTGGGCAAAAATATTCCATGCAAATGAAAACCAAAAACGAGCAAGAGTAGCCATTCTCGTATCAGATAAAAAAGACTTTAAATTATCAACAATAAAAAAAGACAAATATGGAAAGTGATATGGAGATTACTCAAAGAACTAAAAGTAGATCTACCATTTGAGCCAGCAATTCCACTACTAGGCATCTACCTTAAGGAAAAGAGGTAGCTACATAACAAAGACACCTGCATCCGCATATTCTTCACAGCACAATTCATAATTGCAAAGATGTGGAATCAACCTAAATGCCCATCAACCCATCAGTCGTTAATGAAAACGTTACAACCAATCAGTTGATCATGAAAATGTTTTATACACACACACACACAAACACACACATACACATACACACACAGAGAGACCATGGAATACTACACAGCCATAAAAAAAAATGAAATTGTGCCCTTTTTAGCAACATGGATGGAGCTAGTGATCATCATCCTAAGAAAATGACTCAGAAACAGAATACCAAACACATGCTCTCACTTATATGTGAAAGCTAAATGGTCACAAGGATGGAATAATAGACATCAGGGACACTAATAATGGGGAGGAGAAGAAGGGCTAAGGTTCAGAAACTACCTACGGGCACAATGTTTACTAGCAGGGGAATGGGCCACCTGAGACCGACTCCTCACAACTTCGCAATATGTCTAC
>CAUYQG010064663.1:0-10708 GCA_963574415.1 Tarsius wallacei | reverse complement strand
GAAGGGCATGTGTGTGTGTGTCCATTGTCCTCCTTGGCACTGCCATTCGTGGTTATACACGAGACCAACCTTCTAGCCACAGACTCTCCCTGCAGAATCGTGAACAAAGTGTGCATGGAATGATTGCAAGCACATAGATGTCAGGGCGTGTAAATGTGGGAGCTCCACACACACTGTCTTGTGTGCCCACACATAAACTGCATGTGTACCAGACAGCCATGTGTACGCAGGTCACAGGTGTGACATGCGTGCACTTTGCCATAAAGACATGCAATGTCTCTCACTGCCCACGTGTGTGCATGGTTCAGTGTCCTTCAAAGAGATATTTGCAGCCACAATGGCAGAGCTGTTTCCCTTCCCAGTACCCAGGAGTGGGAGGATCTCTCTTTAGAAGGTGCATCCCTAGGACTTGGGCTGGGGCTGGTCCTAGAAGATGCAGAACAATGTCATTCAACTCGTGGGACTTCAGTGGCTTTCACTATGAGTCTAACAGTGGAGAAAGGTTGAGCTGGGATTGGAATCAGTTATTATTTAGATGAGTACAAACCCCTTCCCTGCTCTTCATCCAGCTTCCAGAAGCGGGGTGGGCTCCTTTTCAGCCCGATTAGGGTGTAGACCTGGCTTCACTCCTGCAAATCTCTCTGACTGACTCCAGGCAAGACACTGAAAAGAGAGTCCTGGGGTCTCAGGAGCAGAGGCAGCCACTCTACTTGTCTCCAGTCTCTCCCTCTTCTCCCTTCCTATCTGGGGGGGACCTTCACCTCTTCTCAGCTCCAAGCTGCTTTGAACATCCCCTGCTCCCGGTGCCTTAGGGCCTTCCAGGCCCAGTCTCCTTGGAGAGAGGAAGGGCTCTGGAACAGAAATAGTTCTGATCGGTCTCCTGGCCTAGAGCTCCCTGAGGTCATGGGATAGTGATGGGTGGGACAGAACTGCCCCTTCAGTGAACACAGACGTGTCTTTCTCTGAGGAGTTGGCCTCTGCAGGGTGAGGGGGAGGATGACTCACACAGGAGGGGACAGCCAGTCCACAGGCTTCTATCTTGGCAGCTCCAAGCTGCTTCTCTCACAAATGAGAAACTGCAGAGCCAGCTTGGAGGCTGCCCCAGGCATGCCCTGTCTCAGGCACTAAGCCTCCTGGACCAGGCTGAGAGCCGGTGGGGCCTGGGAATGCCAGTCCTGGTGCACAAGGACCTGGCTTCTCCCTCTGGACAACCAGAACGGCAGGTGGAGTCTTTGCTCACTGGAAGTTTTATCAGCTGCCACACTGATGGCCTCCTGGGACTTAATTAAAAGCGAGCTGCTTTGAGGACGCAGGGTGGCATCTGCCAGGAAGCTCTCTCGTGGTGTCTGCTTTTCCTGCAGGGTGTTTAAAATGACATGTGGCAGGCCGCTGCACCTCTTTGCTTTAGCCACCTCCCAAACATCAGGGACCTTCTCTTCTGCATTAAATCTGAGACCCCAAGAAGTGTTCTCCACTCCTGCCTTTCCGTGGCGATTGCTTGATTCTTACCTTTCTGGAGCAGTTTGGAGTTTCTCATACTTATGACATACCTGGTCCTCCATCTGCTCAGTGCACACCACTCACTGCCCACTGCTCAGTTCTCCCAAACCACAGCTTGGGATCAGTTATAGCCAGACCCTCTCCCTAGTGCTGCCAGGAGTGGCAGAGCAATGGGTGCTGGGGCATGGATGCAGGGGCCCAGTTTAGCTTAGGGTCACAGCTCGAGTTAGAGATTTACTAGAAGCTGATTGCTGATGAAGAGGACTCAACAGGGGACCAGCACCCAATCTTTTCTGAGGATCCCTAGGGATCTGCTGGGCCTCCCAGCATGTCCTCGACATCTTGTTAGCGGTGTCTGCAGATGCTGGCTGGGAGCCGATTCTGGAGGGTGTGGGAATTGTGGAGGAGTAGACGAGAGTCTCACCGTGCCCTTGACTTCACAGATGAGGAAATTGGGAGACCCACGGAAGAGAGGCGCCAGCCTAATTTAACCTATCTAGAAAATAATTCGAACCAAGCCTCGCCTAAGATTTACAGATGGGTGATAACGCAAATGGAGGCTCATGAACTGTATATAGAGATATAGAAATTCTCCATTAAGCTCACACACTTAAATGTGTTCTACCCTCCTTCCTTGGCAAATATATCTATATAATGACCTTCAAGGCTAGGTTCAAGCTTAGAATTCTCAGACTCCTTGGAGGTCATCCTCACACGTGCTGGGGAGAGCCGAGATGCCCACCTGCCCTGCCACTCAACCCCGGATCTTTCCATCACCACAAGGGGCCTTCTTTGCATGAGATGCACATCGCAGGTTGTGCAGCCGCATCCATGCACTTGTTTCTTGCAAATGCCACCCCTCAGGCCTCTAGCAGAGCACACAGGTGGCATAGTCCACCTTCAGGAGGATGGGACCAGGGGAGATGGCTGCACACATCTTGGAAGCAGGACGAGGGCATTTGGGCAAAGAATCCCTTGTTCCTGGCACATAGAGCTTGGTCTAGAGTGGAAGGTGAGGCCTCTGGGTGGGCACGTACCCTCAGCCCTATGAAGTCTTCATTTTGTGGGGAGAGGTATGGGCCCTTAATGTGAAGGGCCCAGGGTAGGAATCCCTCATGGTGGATTTGAGGACAGGACTGTTCACACTAACGTCCTGACCCAAAACTCAAGGCTCTTTCCCACCTTTGGTCAGCTGATTCCTTTGCCTTAAAAGCCAGAAACAAATCCCAGTCACTCCCTGAGGACTCAGAGTGGGCTCTGGTGGACGACAGTTGTCCTCGGAATCATTCTGAACTCAGACTCCTTGCAGAGGACAGGGAAGTGTCTGCAGCTGGAAGGTTTTATTTGCGATCACCTCATTCATTGGCTTTTCAGATGTTCCCAGAATTCACCAACCCCTTTGTCCCATGACTGGAGTCTATTGGGGAACATCTCATCAACCCCACAAGCTGCAGTGCTGAAGAGCCTGGCTCCTTTTGTCTCGAGGAAACTGTCCTGTCAGAAGTCCCCTATGCCAACACACATGCTCACACTCTGGGGGAAAGAACCTGGCCAGTTTGCCTCGGGGGAGTGTTGGCCTCTCACCCTCTATGCCTCGGATTCTACCTGTGAGTCTGAGGTCCAAGTGCCACCGCCAGACTCAGGATGTTTGAGAATGCTCACCATCAGTGATTCTGTGGGAGGCAGTGGAGGCTGCTGGACCACCTCACACCTCAGAGTCAGGAGACCTGGGGCGAGGCCTGGTTCTGTCCCAAACTCACTGTGTGACCGTGGGCATGTTGTCAACCTTTCTCCAGATAAGTAAACGAACACCTGCAGATAAACAAAATAATAGCTCACCGGCTGTAAGATTTCCGGGAGCTCGCTTTTGCAATGCTATGGTGGGGGAAAATGACAGCAAGGACAAGGTGGTTGTGTGCCGTTGCTGTTCTGAAAGTGGAAGAGTTGTTCTCAGACTGTGATTAAATCATCATCATTTCTTCATCATCATCATCATCATCATCATCATCATCATCATCAAAAGGACTGTGCTGTTCCCTCAGAGCCTGAAGACTACTCCGCCTGACTTAGCCCCTGCCACCTCCCTGCTTCCACCTGGAAAGCAGGAGAGCCCCAGGCAGGGAGGTAGATCCATCCTCTTTTTTTCCTTCAAAAAGAACTCACAGAAGGAGCAATGTGGTTCCCAATGAGGGGCACCAGACTGGGAGTCAGTGCCTGGGTGGCTAGCCCTGCCTCTGGGTGAACAAGTCCTCTTCTTGGAGCCTCAGTTTCCCGATCTGTGAGCTGTGATGGTAGAGGAGCAGACCTCTCATACTACCCATGGCTATAGAGTGTAGCTGGTCTGTCTCAGAGCAGAGACGTGACCAGGCCCATGTGGATATACACCCCAGAAATGACATCCATCCTGCAGACACCCTCTGTGCCCTGTGGCATACTCGGTGCCATAAAGGTTGGGAAACAGCCTCCATCATGTCTTTGGAGGTCCAGGGAGGGGTCACAGAGCCAGCACAAGAGTTGGGACTACATCTCAGGCCTCCTGACTCCTAGTTCACTGTTACTGCTCCTCTGGCATCATCTTGGTTGAGGTGTCTCTCTCGTAAATGCATGAGTAGGAAGGAGACTTCTGTAGTGGGAGGGAACACAGTGGTTTTGGAGTTCAGGGCCATGATGGAACATAGCAATTGTTCAACAAATACATGCTAAAGTTAGCATTTAAGGAGTGCCCACTCTGAGTTAGGCACTGTCGTCAGTATCTTTTGTATGTTAATTTAGTTCATCTCAGTGTGAGGTGAGGAATCTGACACACATAAAGGTTACATAACTTTCCTAAGGCCACACAGCAATAAAGTGATGGTGCTTGGTTGGGTCCCAAAAGTCTGGCTCTGGTGTGTCATGCCCAACCACTAGGCTATTAACCAAGAGAGGAGGCCAGGCCAGGAGATGCTTTTTATGACCTTATATCCACGGGCAATCCTTGCATTGTTGAATAGGCTAAAGGTTTTTAAGGCTCACTTTTAAAAAATCTATTTTAGGACAGATTTCTGGCTTACTATCACCTCTTTTGAAGGGTCACTTTAAAAAGGACTGAGTCTTAATTTTCCTGAGATTTTTTAAAGGGATTTCATTAATTCCTACCACACACACTCATTGAGTATTTTCTGGGTATAAATTGAGCTTAGAACCATGAGTGCCCAAAGAAACACTGTATCTGCACAGTGCTGGCTACTGAATTTTCTCTGCTACACAGTCCCATAGGGACCAATACAGTTAATTCTCCAGAGGTTTCTACAGGGTAGAGGAGTGACACTGGTCATCCCAGGCTGCATGGAGTCCATTTCTTTCCTTCAGATCCATTGGAGGGCACAGCTGGGGCTATGGAGAAACACCCCCCCCTGGGGGGGGGGGGGTGACTTTGCCTAAGGCCATGCAGCTAAAGTCAGTCTTAAATCTCCCAATTGTCATTACTCCTGAAGTTTCTATCTTTCCAAAGACTTCCAAAACATTCACTAGCATATGCTTTTAAATATTCTTCAAGGCCTCCTGTTTCAGGAAGGGATTAGCTGAAGACAAGCTGCCTCTGGGCAAAGAGCTGTGTCCTCAGCCCCTTAGCAGAAACCCTAGTACCCACTGTCGGGGGACCCAAGAAAGCTCTTCACTCCTCAAAGGGCTGGTGGTAGACAAATCTTATCTGTCTCTAAAAAATGTCTGTCCCTGTAATGAGCAGTAGCTCTAAGTATAGCTATTTTGAAATCCCCCTTGGATACATGAGGAAGCAAATTCAGAGAGGTTGAGCGACTTCCCTGAGGCCACATAGCTGTGAGAGCAGCTTTCATTCATCGGGGTTATTCTGAAGCACTTGAGAACTGAACAACATTGCCAGGGTCAGAAATTGGAGGTGGGCCCAGCTCCAGTTACTCTGGGGAGTCCTGGATAAGCCATTTATGTGAACATGGTACTCATATTTGGGGGACGCCCAGAATGATCTGCTGGTCTCTTTAGGTGAATGTCCCATAGGGGCTCAGGACACCCAGCCTGGGTCCTGAATCTCCAGCACATCTCGCATCAAGCACACTGAAAGCATCGGGGAAAAGATGTTAATATTAAAACAAACAAGCCTCTGCTACAGAGACACACAAACATGTGGCACCCTCGGGTCACCATCATCCCGGTTTGCCTGAGACTCGGGGGCTCCCAGGATGCAGGACTTCGAGTTTCAAAACCAGGACAGTAAAGTTGATGACCTCACTGTACCCAGACCTCCAGGGTAGGGATTTTCTCCTTCCCTCCTCCCCCCCCATATCCTCTTGTGTCACACAAGTCAAGGACTCTGGTAGGAAACTCTGCAGGAACCCAGGAGTAATGACAGTTGGGAGGTTTAAGACTGACTCTTGCTGAATGGCCTTAGGCAAAGTCATCCCCTGGTTCCCTCCATAGGCCAGCTGTGTCCGTCAAATTTCCTGGGTGAGATGATGCCCCCTAGGGGTCTGTAATGACATGCTCTGGTGGGAGGCCCCAGAGTCACTTACGCAACTGTGTGATTTTGAGCAAGTGACTTAACTCCTCTGTGCCTCAGTCTTCTCATCTGAAAAATGGGGGCCATAATGCGATCAGTCTTTAGCTCACAGAGATGTTGTATCAAAATAAGCAAATGCATGATGAACCCCCATCCCTCTGTCTAGCATGGCATAGATCAGAGACTCAAGAAATGTGGGTTGTTATTAATATTCATTTTTAGAAATGAATGAGTAGTATTAGTTATGAATAGTATACTTTGAGCCAGGATGAGACCTGTTTGCACCAAGCCCAACTCCAATTTTCAACTCTTTAAATTCCTGGAAAGGCAGAAATCAAGGAAAGAAAAAAATCCTGCAAGAATTTTGGGAGCCTTCGATCCCACCTACTCTGGAACTGTCTATCTGTGATAGGAAATCTTGATGATGTATTAAAATGATGGCTCACCTGGCAGGAAGGAATGGCTGCTCTGACATTAGCGATGTTCGAAGAACCTGATTTGTGAATATTTTCTCCACTGCTTGCTTTCCTTGGATAGACTGGCCTTTTTTTTGGAGCCAGGCCACCGCAACCCAGGCCTAGCTCTGCCAAGATATCCTCTCTTCCTGGGCAACTGTGACCACAGTCTTCTTCCCTGTTCGTTTTTGAACCTCTGGAAAGGGCCCAGAGCAGAGCAGAGCTGGAAGAGGGTATGGTCAGAGATGCAGGTGTCAGAGAGAGGTGAAGTTAGAGGCATAGGTAGCTCCTGATTTCAGTTGTGCTCCCAGTTCCATCCTTGAAGCTGTGTTCCCAATTCCATGGGTACTTGGGAGTCTCTTGGCTTCTTCAAGCTTGGTCTCTGGAGGAATCAAGCGACTCCTCCTTCCCTGACTCCGTCTTGCGGTGCCTATAACTCCAGACAGGAGTGAGACTTCGGGATGGAAAAAGTCAGGCCAAAGATGTGGAGGAGAGGAAGATCTGTGCCACATGCTACATGCATGGAGTCCAGGCTGCCCTGGGTGAAAAAGACAAGCTTTGAATCACGCACATGGGTTCAAATCCTGCCTCCACTCGCCAATTGGGCAAATCATGTGGCCTCCCAAAGCTCATGGTTTTCAGCGTAAAACAGGGCAGGCCAAAACCCACCTGGCAGGCAGAACACACCTGGTAGGATCGCTTGTGATAAAGATAAGAATTGGAGATTTTACTGAGAGCGTGTGGCACCCTGGAGCTGGTGCAAAGCTGGTGATCAGTGAGTGATATGAATAATACTAAAAGCTCATGTTTATTTGTACTGACGTGGGTATCGCACCCGTTGCCTTATGCATTGAACACATGTCACGTGTCTATGCATTTAATTCTCAGAACAGCCCTTTGTGACAATTTATTATATTATGTAAAATACAATAAAGTACATACATCAAATACCTAATGTATATTATTGTATTACACGCGATGACCTTGAGGCTTAGTGATGTCACACGGCTTGGCCAAGGTCAATAGCTTCAGCCAAGGCTTGACCGCGGTCTTGCAAGTTACTATACTAGAGGCCACTGCCTGTGTTTGTGACTAGTCCCTCATGCTGACCTGGCCAGGCCGTCCCATGAGTCACCTTTTCCCCCTCTCACACACAGTGTGCGGGAACGCTGTCTGGAGGAACAAAGGCGGAGGCGGCAGCGCGCCACCAAGAAGATCAGCACCTTCATAGGGACCTTCCTCGTGTGCTTTGCACCCTACGTGATCACCAGGTGAGCCTGACCGGTGGGGCGTATGGGTCGGGGCTTTGACGAGCAAAGCGGGGCTGGCTGACTCTTAGCAGTCGCGGCCTCTCTTGGCCCCATATTCTTTCCCCGGGTGCATTGCCAGGTTTCGTGAAAAGGAGGCTGCAATGCTCTTCCTCTTCAGCCTCAAATTATTCTGGATCAGACTCAGAACCAAAAGGGTGTAAAAGACTCTCTCCCACTCAGTTTCTAAATTGCATCATTACAACCCATTATCCTGGGCCCCCAACCCCCAGGAGGCCCTAAAGGAAAGGGGAAAAATGACAGAGAGAGGCATCATACAGTGTGGTTGGACACCTATTGTCCACTGAGTGCAGGACAGCCTAACCCCTGGGCATCCATGTCAACAGCAGGGTCACCTGCCACCCTCACAGGGGGCAAGTAGCATGCTCTGTGCCCTGCAAGATAGACCCACCTGTCCTATGGCTTGGGGGTCTCCACTGTTAGGGTAGGTACTGCAGGGCTGGTCCAGTTCCATGCCGGATCTCCAGCCCCTGAGCTGGCCGGGGCTGCCATACGCTGCCCTCAGGCTGTGCATTTCTTAAGCCATTCTTCTGTAGCTGTAGCGCTTTCCCCAAGCGTGTTAGTCAGAGAAAAGAAAAATGATATCACCCAATCAGTTTTTCCAACTGGAAGGAAAACAAAAACCCCACAGCTTCATATCCATCGTGGCTTCATGATCTGAGAAGTTGGCAATAAAAAAAGGGGAACTTTGATGTTCTGTTAGGAGGTAGATGTGAAGCTTTCGTTGAATCTGGGAAGTAGGATCTATGCAGGGTTTTCTGAGTGTGTGTGTGTGTTTCAAAGAGCGAGTGAGTGCACACAGCCCAGCTACCCAGCTTCCCAGCACCTCCCAGCTTCCCCAGCTGAAACCCCCTGTAAGGGCACCCTGCCTTACCATCACCCAGCATCATGCACGCCCCAGAAAGGAGGGCCCCCCTGATGGAAGGTTCTGCCTGTTTCCTGTTTGTCCTTATACTGAACTGAAGTTGGTTGCTGTAGCTCCTGCCTCTGCTTCCAGTTCTGCTCCCTGCAGCCCAGCAGAATGTCCTCTACTCCCAGAAGGCCCCATGAACTTGGAAACACTGAGCCTGGCTTTCCCACAACCAGCTTCCCCCTCTCCCTTCTGTTCCCCAGACAGCACAATGCCAGGGGTTCCACTGTCTTCCAAGGCATGCCGCAACCTCTAGGGGAGATCTGGTCAACCCGCGTCTTGCTTTGAACATGAGACCCAGACCTGTCTGCAAGTCTCTAGATGGGTCTGACCAGGGCAGAGCAGAGCCACCATTCTTCCTTCTAGAACTGTTCACTAGGCCTCAGCACCATTGGCATTTTGTGTTGGATACTTCTTTGCTGCTGGGGCCTGTCCAGTGCATCCTAGGGTGTTCAGCAGTATCCTCGGCCTTCACCTCTGGATGCCAATAGTGTCTCTTTCCATCCCACTTACTCCCCCAGTTTTGATAACTAAAATTGTCTCCAGACATTGTCAAATGTTGCCTGGGGACCAGAATCACTCCCGGTTGAGAACCACCCACCGCAACCAGCTAGGAGACGAAACTTACATTGTTCGGGTTTCCCATGGGATGCAAAGTCCAGGCATAACGAGAGGAGGAAGGATCTCCTTTTTTTCTGAGAGAGATGTGACAGAGCATTAGCAGACTGAATCTAACTTGTGCCTGCTTGGACCCAATCCACCCCTCTGCTGTGTGACCTTGAGCCAGTGATGTGGCCTCTCTGGGCCACCAGGAGGGAGTGCAGTGCCCTGAGGATTTAAGGACATGGACCATGGGAACATGTGGCACAGGCCTGACAGATGATGTCTGTGGTCTTCACCCACCCTCCCTCCCTCCAGCACTTATAGCACCACCCATGATGCCCAAGACTGGCGGCTACAGAACTGAAGGGGATTCAATCCTGCCAGGGAAGGTGCATCATACAGGGGGGTGGGGGACAGGGGGCACACAGAGGACCCTAGACCTCCGAGGCTGGGGTGCCATGAGCTAATAAGGTGAATTTGAACCCTCAGAAGAGGATAGGTGATATGACTCCAGCTTTAGACTATTGGATTTTTCTCTGGCTTAATTTCATTTCCCAAAACAACTTTCCTTTTTTTAAAAAAATTACAGATTGGCTCCCTCTAATAGTGCCCAGAAAATAATGTTTCACTAAAATTGATGGTAGATTCACAACTCAATATGCTCTCTCCAAATGGATTTGGTGCATTTTGAGCTTTTAAAAACATTCTAAACCCTGTTCATCCTCTGTGGGGATGAGCAGTACCCTACCAGGGAGAGAAAGCCATGCCCAAGAAACCTCATAAATATGAATTAGGGCTCCAATGAAACCACTCCCCTCACCCCACCAGCTCCCGCCTTGGCCTTCTCGTATGAAGAAACCATCCTAAGACAACCTCCTAAAATATGCAAACATGCTCTCATTTCGTTTCAGCATACTTTTCTCCAACACCTTCACTGCAGAGCATAAAAGAGCCCCTGCAGAGGAGGTGTGGGTTGGTGAGACCCCAGAAGTCTCCCTCCAATGGGGACATTAACCCTGAAGTCCTCTAACCCAGACAGGGCACCATCTCATGGGACAAGCACAGGAGTCAGGGGTTCTGGGGCAGGAGTGAGCTCCCCTGGCTGGGCCTTCATGGACAAGCCTGGCCATTTAGGCAGACCAGACCATCCAAGCAGAAGGAAAAGCATGAGCCAGGTCTAGAGCTGTGCCGTCCGGCATGAGGGCCACCAGCCGCAGGTGGCTACGGGGCACTTGAAACATGGCCTGTCCAAGCTGGGTTGTGCTATAGGTTTAAAAACACACTGGATTATTGAGACATAGCGTAACACTATATATATTACATATTTGGTAATTTTATATATACTAAATATATATATTTATATAAATGTTATAATTACTAAATATAAATACATATATTT
>CAUYQG010064662.1:0-14645 GCA_963574415.1 Tarsius wallacei | reverse complement strand
GCCCCGGGTCGCCTCGGCGGCGGCACCCGCAGCAGTGTGCCCCAGGTGCCCGGGCATCCGCGGCGTGGGCGGGGCCCCGGGTCGCCTCGGCGGCGGCGCCCGCAGCAACACGCCCCGGGTCCCTGGGGCGGCAGCAGCGCGCGCCTCGGGCCGGCTGCTCCCGCGTCCGCGGCGTGGGCGGGCCCCGGGTCGCCTCGGTGGCGGTGCCCACGGCAGCGCACCCCGGGTCCCCGGGGCGGCGGCGGCGCTCCTCGGTTGGGCTGCGTCTGCGGCGCTGGCAGGCCCTGGGTCGCCTCGGCGGCGGCCCCCCGGGCCACCGGCGGCAGCCCCAGGCTGCCGGCAGCGGCGGCGGCCGCTTTTACTTCAGGCCCGCTGTAATGCCTCTGCGGTGTCCGTGGACAAGTTCCGTGTGGGGAGCAGGCCCCCTGGGAGAGATCTGGAGTCTTTCAGTGTCCTCTTCTGCGGAGGTCTCACAGACCACGCTGCCCGGTCGCCATCTTGGATCCGCCTCCACTAGTATTCTTACACTACACAAATCTACCACAGAAAGTTGACATCTTCTAAAAATTATTTAATTACTCTGGTTTTGTTTCCAAAAATTATCCAAGAGAAGTATGTTAAAAACATTAATACATCTAAGAATAATAATACAAAGCTACTGATATTGTAAATCTTATCGTTACATTTATCCATTAATGCAATATTCTTCAGTCACACATTTAAGATATTGTTCAGTTTCTTTTTCCACATGGAGAAGCTAAGCTATTGAAAGTATTCAGCCGGGCTCGGTGGCTCAGCCTGTAATTCCATGCTTTGGGAGGCTGAGGTGAGTGGATTGCCTGAGCCCGTGGGTTCGAGACCCGCCTGGGCAACTTGGCGAGACCTCATCTCTACACTAAATCAAAAAATTAGCCGGGCATGGTAGCACGCGCCTGTAGTTCCAGCTACTTGGAAGGCTGAGGCGGAAGGACCGCTGGAGCCCAGCAGGTCGAGGCTGCGGTGGCCGGAGCATGCCACAGCACTCCAGTTGGGGTGACAGAGTGAGACTCCAACTCAATAAAAAAAAAGCATTCTATGGTTTAACCAACATTTCAGAAAACACCAGAGGTGCAAAAAGTTCAAAGAAGTTGGTGCATATCTCCAGAGGATAATATTTCCTTGAAAGAAGACATTACTCCTTCTCTTTATTTATATCTGTGTAATCTTGTTTTTGACTTGACCAAGCTGAAGAAAGTAATATCTCTCAGGTAACTGATAGACTGTGAAATTAAATTCAAGAAATCAGATAACTTGAAGGAGCAGTCCTTATGCTCAACTCTACCCTGTCATTGTGGGCTCAATTCTGTTTCCTCTACTGTTCTTTTGCATTTGGTGGAAGAAACTGGTGGTTTGGAGATTGGCAGAAAAATGTTCATGTGAGAACAAAGCTTACTTGCAGGTATCTTTGCTGGCAATATCTTTCTCTTCTTTGAGTCCTCAGTGCATTTCCTCGTTTTGCAAATATTTTCCTTTTGAGGCTTTCTTACTAAAACTGTCAGCAGGATTTATGATCAATGCAATATGTAGCAGACAAGAGCTGTTTATTTATATTATGGTGACCAAATATATTGCTCTTTACCTGGGTTTTTGTAACTGTTGGTGGGGTCCAACTTCAAAGTTGAAATGAACTTGATACTGTGTTAAGGAATTGGCCTATTGTCTTGCTGACAAGAGGTTGCTTACTTATAATTTTACACAACAAAATCAAACGCAATATTAACTCTGCTGCTATTTATGTGTCAGATGCTTAGTATACATTATTTCTGAGTCAAGCAAAAATAATATGAAATTTTTATAACAATTATTTTTATCAAATACCTTCAATAATAATATCAGAGTGACTGAATAGTCATTAAACAACTGACTAAAAACAATACAGAAAATTAGAACTTAAACTCAGGAAAATCTGAATCTAAAACCTGTATTCTGCACTATTCTCTCACCAAAAATGTTCTCTGAATAGATTTCTCCCAGGCTTCAATTTTTCAAAGTACACATTTTGTAGTAATCAACTCTTGTAGATCTCTTGATAATAATCACCTCATAGTGTTTATGTTCCTTCCCATTTCAAGGAGAATTTAAAATGCCAAAACTCATGAAGCAGTAGACTGCGTTATGTTTGGTTTACTCCATTTTGCAATGAGCTGCATTTGGGGTCTTTAGCTGTCATCTGAAGTGTTTGATTTCAGTGTTGTATTTCAAGAACCAGTGAAAATAAATAAGTTTTATAACATGAATTACTTTTCAAAATACAAATAAAAATCATTGCATGATGTGACTGACATACTTATGATTTCAGGCACTTTATTTGTGTTTAAGTGATTCTAAGCACCTTCCTTTTAATATTCTGTGGGATTTTAAAGAAGTCTAAGGGAATTTTGCCTCCATCCTTTGTTTTCATTTAAATTACTTTTTTTTGACATTTCTACCTTTATTTTCTCTTATACTCTATTTTCTTTCTTTCTTTTTTTTTTTTTTTTTTTTTGAGTTGGAGTCTCACTCTGTCGCCCAGACTGAAGTGCAAGTGGCCGCTCCCGGCCACCGCAGCCTCGACCTGCTGGGCTCTGGCGATCCTTCCGCCTCAGCCTTCTGAGTAGCTGGAACTACAGGCGCGCTCTACCACACCCGGCTGGGTTTTTTGTTTTGTTTTGTTTTGTTTTGTTTTTTATTTATTGTAGAGATGAGGTCTCGCCAAGTTGCCCAGGTGGGTCTCCAACCCACAGGCTCAGGCATCCACTCACCTCAGCCTCCTAAAGTGCGGGATTACAGGCTGAGCCACCGAGTCCGGCTTTTATACTTTATTTTCTTCTGGCTTCGTTTTTTTTTACTTTTGTGAAATATGTTTTGATCCAACAAAAATGATATGAAGCTTACATAAGAATGTGTCTGTCAACATTGCCCAATGTAGTTATCATTTTGCTTCTCATCGAACAGTCTGGACATTTAATACACCAACAAGGCAATACAGAGATTGATATGCTGTTTCAGATATATTTTAATTTTTTTTTTCTCCTTTCCTGGGCAAATATGGCAAACAAATAAGTCTAACTTTCTGGATCCTGGGATTTTCACCTTTTAATTTGTGTTCTAATTATTCACTTATTTAACTAAAAACTATTTTTTATAGCAGGGGCATTACTCTGTCACCCATGCTGGAGTACAGTGGCACAACTACAGCTCCCCACAACCTCAAACCTCTGGGCTCAAGCAATCCTCCAGCTTTAGCCTTCTGAGTAGCTGGAACTACAGGCACATGCCATCATGCCTGGTTAACTTAAGAGCTATTTTTGAGTGCCTGTGTGTGTGTCAAGCACCATACTAGGAACTGGGCTATACTAGTGATGTAGATAAAGCCATCTGGGTCCTCTGGAGATCATAAGCCAGGGAAAATGACAGAAAGAGTATCGATAATCACCAATGTGGCAAAGGCTACAAAAGGGGAAAGATAGAATTGTTTGAATCAATGACATAGAACTTAATCTTGTCCAAAGGATTGAAGGACCAGCAATATCTTCCTTGAACAGGTGATATTTTTGCTGAGAAATATAAAAATTAGCCAGATGGGAAATAGTAGAGGATAGAAAGTCAGGCTTTACAAGCTTTCGGAGCCACTTTTGTAAGGACTGTAAGGTAAGAGGCCTGCTCCTTTCTTTCTTTCTTTTCATTTTATATATATTTTATTTTAAGGGTATGGGGTACAGTTCAGGGTTAGGTATACAAGTGAAGATTGTATAAGTAAAGTTTGGGCTTCCCTTTGGTCTCCATTTCACCTGGTTTGAGATCGGGTACCCTTATTGACATTGTGTTCCCAATCCCCCACCCCCCTACCCTGGCAGTATCCCACTACTGCCAACCTCTTTCTTGCAGTATTATGGTAAATGTTCAGGGCCCACTTATGAGTGAGAAAGTGTGGTACTCTGTTCTTTGCCTCTGTGATAGATCACTGAGTATTATTAACTGTAAATCCATTCAAGTCGCTGCGAAATCCATATGTTTGTCCTTTCTTATGACTGTGTAATATTCCATTGTATATACGTATAACATTTTAAAATCCAGTCCAGTTGTGATGGGCAGCATGGTTGATTCCGTGTTTTAGCTATTGTGAATAGTGCCAGCTCCTTTGTATGCCTAGTGTTCATTGCCAGGATTAAGAACATACTTTGGAAATCTAAAATCAAGCCTTTAGGGGGAAAAATTGCTATCTTATTCTCCCCCATCCATACATTGGTTACTGTTTTCAATTCTTGTTTAGAAGAAGAGGGAGATAAGATGCCAAAAGAGGTGTCTGCAAGGCAATATTTTAAGGAAATAGAAATCACTTATTATTCTTTACCACAGGAACTGTGATGGATTTTTCTTTTAACTTGATACTTATTGTAACTACAAAATGCATATTATTCCTGTTTTTGCAGTGGAGAAAACTGAGGATGAGGAGGGTAGGTTATTCATTCTGTGTGGAGTAGAGTCAGAATTTGAAACAATGTATCTCTGATTCAAAAGTATATTGTTCCTACAAAGTAGCAAAGGCACAGAGGAAGCTTGTTATGAGCATGTTTAGAAACAGTGATAGTCCAATTTAACTGAAGCTAAGGAAAACATCCCAGATGATGCTGGAAGGTGCAACGTGATTAGAGAAGTGAACAAACAGATATAATGGAAATGTTTGGCTTTCTACTCAGAACCCTGATTCCTTCCAGATAGGTATCTTATCATCACCACCCAGGCAAGGAAACCTGACCATACCCAACTCAAGGGGCCTTATATTTCTAAAGATAGCTATAATTCCCTTGCCAATGATTGACTCAGGAGCAAAGACCAAAGTCAATCAGCACTCATCATTTCCAAGCTAATTGGGATTATTTTAGAAATGGGTATATGACCCAAGTGTGCCAATGAGATGACAAGGAAAGTTTAAGAGGTCATCTTAGAAAAAAATTCACTGATTAGAAAAAAAATGTTTTTGGAAAAGATATGAAACCCAGAACTATAGCAGTCTTTTCATCACAATACTGAGAGAGCACCAGTATTGTGCACCAACAGAAGTGAGGGCTCAAAACTTTTTTTTGCTTTAAAAAATTGTATTGAGCACATATTATATAACGGGCATGTGTTAAGATATAGCATGCACTGACTCACTAGTTTCTCAAAAGGAGAACATAAAGTCAATGTCACAAGGTGGTTAAGACTTATGGTGACTTCCAATCCAGGCTCTGCCATCAACTTGTTGGGTGACCATAGACAAGGTATTTAGCTTATTTAAGCCACTGTTCTATGATCTGCTAAATGGGAACATTGGCAATAATATGTCATAAGCATTTTGTGAAGATTAAATTATTAAATGAAGACTGTATATGTATATATCTTAGCATCTGACACTCAAATAGTTCTTTCATTATTATAAATGGTCATTTGAGTTTAAGGAGCTTAACAAACAACAAATATTTATGTAATATGGCATGTTTCAGTATAGATTTTCTATATTTGGTTTAAATGGGAATGTTGTAGTCAATAAAGAATCAAATACAATTCAATAGAGAAAAGATAGTCTTTTCAACAAATGATTCTAGAACAATTGGACATCCTATATTTTTAAAAAACCTAGACACAAACCTTAAATATTTCACAAAATTTTACTTAAAATGGATCATACACCCAAATGTAAACAGCAAAACTATAACAATACCTTCAGATAGCATAAAATAAAATTTAAGAGCCTTTGGATTTGGTGATGAGCCTTTAAATATAAAGCATAACCCATGAAATAAAAAAACAATACATTGACTTTATTAAAATTAAACATTTCTGCCCTGTGAAACACTATTAAGAGCATGAAAAGAAAAGTAACATACTAGGAGAAAATATTTGTAAAACATAGTTTACAAAGAACTTGTACTCAAAATATACAAAGAACTCTTAAAATTAAGGAGTAAGAAAGCAAACAATTCAATTTTAAAAATGGGACAAAGATCTAAACAGACCTTACCAAAGAAGATATACAGATGGTATGGTAAATACACATATGAAAAGATGCTCAGCATCATGTCTTTTAGGAAATTACAAATTAAAACAAGATACGACTGCATATCTATTAGGATAAGTACAATCCATAAAAACAACAATAACAAATGATGGTGAGCTTGTGGAACAATAGAAACTATCATTTATTGCTGGTGAGAATGCAGAATGGCACAGTCACTTTGGAAGACAGTCTGGCAGTTTCTTACAAAGCTAACATAGTCTTAGTATATGATTCAGCAATAATGCTTTCAGGTATTTACCCAATTAAGTTGAAAATGTATGTCCACAAAAACCCTGAACATAAATGTTTATAGCAGTTTTATTAATAATCTCCAAATACTGGAAGCAGCCAAGATGTTCTTCAGTAGGAGAATAGATATAAACTATGGCAACCTATACAATAGAATATTATTCAGTGTTTAAAAAAAAATGAACTGTCAGGCCATGAAAAACATGGAAGAAACTGAAATGCATATTACTAAGTAAAAGAAGTCAATCTGGAAAGGCTACATACTATATGATTCCAACTATATGACTGTCTGGAAAATGCAAAAACTATGAAGACAGTAAAAAGATCAATGGCTGCCAGGAGGAGAGGGATGGGTTGGAGCAGGGAGGAATGAGGAGGTAATGTATAATGAACATTTAGGATGATGGGACTCTTCTGCAATAATGGACATGTATAATTATATATTTGTCAAAAACTGAAGAACATAAAAAGTGAACCTTACTGTAAGTTACAGACTTCAGTTTATGATCGTGTGTTAATAATGGTTCATTCATCGTAACAAAAGCACCACACCAATGCAAGCTGTCAACAACAGAGAAAACAGTGCAGGGAGGGGAGGGTCTGTGGAAAATCTCTGTACTACATGCTTAATTTTTCTGTAAATCTAAATCTGTTCTTTAAAAAAGCCTATTAATTAAAAAAAAATTTAATCCTAAGGATTTTAACAAATAGCATCACATATAAGATGTGATAAGAAGATGTGATAAGAAGTCGTGCCTCGGGGTACATATTCTATATTTGCTCCTTATTTACTGAGAACCAGAGTTAGTGAATTTACCATTTCTCCAGATTTGGGGCAAGGAAGAAAATCAGTTGTGAAACTAATCATGGTATGTAAAATTACTAAACTGTAGTTCAGGTTTTAAACTCCAGAGCACCTCTGAACCAAAATAAAAAAGGCGATATTCCTTGAAATCAGATTAAATGAGGATTTAGGTCTTGGCCCTTTTCTGATTCTGAAGGTCTGCTATCAATTTTATGAATCAGACAGGTCTAATCAGAGTAACTGAGGCTAATACATAAAACAGTGTGCTCCTCTTGACTGTCAACTGGATCCAAGAACAAGGTATTTCATTCCATGCACAGAAATCCAAAGAGCAAGAGGGACGCATTTCACAGATTTCTACTATTGAAGGAAGCTTGCATATTTACTCTGTGATTTGGCAATTTGAGTTTATTTCTGTCACAGAGATGGATATTATAGAGGAAGGAGTAAGTTACAAATGGATACTACTTTTGAATCTGGTATAAATTTACTGATGGTTCATCATCTTGGCCCTGAAAAGTATTGTTATAAAAAGGGACCCATGTATTTTTCAAGTATTTTCATGGGAATAACATGAGATAACAATTAAAAAGATAAATCTCTACCTTTAAAAATATTAGCAAAACTTTTCATTTACTTTTTATATTCCTAGTAGTGGCAGGAGTATTAATAAAGGAAGCAATAGTGATTTCACTATTAACCATTATTGCTGTTAATGATAATTATTACAAAATTTGGCAGTAAACCTGTTTTATATTTAGGCTATAATATGTAGGGTTGGAGAGGGCCCATTTTAGCTACAGGGCAACTCAAGTCACTGATGAATAAGAAGAAATGGTGGAGAATGTGGAAAATATGAAATATAGAAAACAGAAAAAGTCAGAAAATAAAATGGAAAGAAAAGGTGAAAGTCAAGTGGCAAAGAAGAAACACAATTACTATTCTTAGGTGTGTGCCAGGGACATAGTAGCCTGCTTACTCTATCTCTCTGCCCCAAATGTGGATAGCTCACTCCCTGGTAATCTGGACTGTTAGCCCTCTACCTTCACTGGTAAATTTACTATACTTTGAAGACAGGGGCTTTTTTTTTTAAATCTTGCCGAAATACAATTCTAAATGTGTCAGTATGGATCTACCTCCCTCCCCCAACCAACAACAGGACCTGGCATTTAAGGGATTTCTTGAACTCATAACCGGCATCGAGCTATAAAAACCTTGGAATTACCCTCAGCCTAGTCTTGTTTACATGGCAATGAAATAGAGCAGAACCTAGGAGCCTAGCAAAACTTGCACCCAGGAAAATTGTATAAAGGAGTCTGTGTGGGAGGATCACTAACCACACTCAATTCCTCTTGCTTGACAACTCTGCATATTTTCTTTAAAGTAGTGATTTTAAAAGCGAGATTACACACTACATAATTCTGATTCAATTGGATTATCTACTAAATATACAGATTTCTGGACTCTAACGTGCTGAGCATGGTACTTATTTGCCTGCATTTTTTATAAGCTTTTCAGTTAATATGTGAAATAAAGTTTTCTCTAAGTCCTCCTTCCACCCAACTACCCATCCCAATTTTGCTCTTTGGTGGTTGTCAACTGAGCTTTGCAGAGGTGTTATAAATAACCATGAAAGAAGGGGAGAACCAAGATGGCAGACTGAAGACATTGCACAATTGCTGCTTTCAGTGAAAAAGAAAAACTAAATAGAGGAGTGAACCTAGGGCTTTGAGAAATGGCCTCAAAACCCAAGCTGATGTTTATCAGAGGGTCACTTGGGGATGAAGAGAACAGCCAGTTTTCCAAGTCCTGGTTACTTCTAGAAGCAGCTGCTCCATCATAAGACTAGGAGAATGCTCATGGAGAAGGAAGGAGTGGGAGAAAGTGAGTGGTTTTTTGTTTTGTTTTGTTTTTCACACTTTAAACAAACCTCTGCCATTCCAGTCAGGGGAGAAATCAGCCTCTCCCATCACACCCTTCCCACACTGACCAGGCACAGAAAGCTGCCCAGAATCAAGACAGAGACATTGGTGGGATCCATGTGACACCTGGGGAACCCCAGTTCCTAGTGAGCCCTGGTGCCAGTGTCTGCCAACCTCCCCATATAGAAGCTCTGCAGGAAATAATCTGCAGGGGTGGTCTGCATCACATAGGGACTCTCCTTTCCCTCTGAAACTCCCAGCTTGGACACGTGCCCACTTCAGGGACATTTCTCCAGCACCAGCATACATTGTAGTCTCACACCAAGGCTGCAGATGTGCTTGCCTTCACGGGGCCACCATCATTATAATAGCTCCTCCCATGGAAGAGAAGGGGGTACTAAGAGGCAGTGCACCTCTGCAAAACCAGAAGTGGTGTTCGCACCCACCTGTGAACTGAGGGAGAAATACTGATTCTTCATTAAAAAGACAGCTGCTTCCTTTCTACCCCTGTGCAAAAGAAGCAGTCCTTCTTAGATGGGAAGAGGCCACTCCACACTCCCAAGAGCACCTGTGCCAGAGTAGAACCACAGGGCCCCTTCTGGCTGCCTGTCAATCCTGATGAGGCGATGCACAGGCTGAGAAGGAGGATGCTGGAGCTCCAATAATAATCCAATAAATTGACTCAGTAATAAAAAACTCTCCCTGTCAAAAAGTTCTGGCCAGATATTTCTCAGCTGAATTATATAAGACATACAAGGAAGAGCTGATATCTATCCTACTGAAAGTATTCCAAGGAATCAAGAAGGAAGGAATTCTCCCTAGCTCATTATATGAAGTCAACATCATCCTGATATCCCAAAATGGAAAAGACAAAACAAAAAAAATTAACAAAGATACAAAAATTCTCAACAAGATTCTAGCAAGTCACATTCAATAGCACATTACAAGGATCACCCATCATGACCAGGTAAGCTTCATTCCCGGAATGCAAAGCTAGTTTAACATACACAAATCAATAAATGTATTCCACCACATACACAGGTGTAAAACCAAGAAACCACATGATTATCTCAATAGATGCAAAAAAAAAAAACAGTTGATAAAATCCAACATCCTGCCTTGATAAAAACCTCCAAACACCTAGGTATCAAAGGCACATTCCTCAAAATAATAAGAGTCATCTATGGCATACCTACAGCCAACATCATACTTAATGGGCAGAAGCTGAAAGCATTCCCCCTAAGAACTGGAACAAGACAAAGATATTCATTCTCACCCCTCCTGCTTAACATATTACTGTACATCCTAGCTAGAGCAATCAGGTGGGAGAAAGAAATTAGGGAGATCCAAACAGGAAACAAGGAAGTTAAATTATCCCTCTTCACAGATTGTTTGATTCTATGCCTAGAAAATTCTAGAGAGTCTGTCAAAAAAAATTCTTGCTCTGATAAACAACTTCAGTAAAGTCTCAGGACACAGATCAATGTGCAAAAATCATTTGCATTCCTATACACCAGCGACAAGCAGGCTAAAAACCAAATTTAAAAAAAAAAAGCTCATTCTTAATAACCAAAATAAAGTAAAATAAAATACCTTCATCTAATCAAAAAGATGAAGATCATTACAATGAGAAGTACAAAACTGTGCTCAGAAAAATTGATACAATCAAATGGAGAGACATCTCATGCTCAGTATCATCAAGATGACCTTTCTACCCAAGGCAATCTACTGATCCAACACAATCTCTATCAAACAATCAGCATCATTTTTTACAGACCAAGACAAAACAACAAAAGTTTATGTGGAAGCAAAAAAAAAAAAAGAGTCCCAAAGTCAAAGTGATCCTCAGTAAAAATATCAAAGGCATCACACTTTCAGACTTCAAACTTTACTATAAGGTTCCAAAAACCAAAATAGCATGGTACTGATACAAAAATAGACACATTGACCAGTGGAACAAGACAGAGAATCTGGAAGTAAAAATCACAAACCTTCATCCAACGCATCTTCAACAAAGCTGACAAAAACAAACATTGGGGAAAAGAAACCCTATTTACATGAGATTGGGTGCATTCAGGTGATATGGCCATATACAAGGAAACCATATTTAGCAAATGGTGCTGGGAAAGCTGACTAACCACATTCAGAAGAATGAACCTGGACAAAATTTAACTATCACTATATACAAAATTTAACTCAAAATGGATCAAGGACTTAGAAGTGAAACCTCAAACTATAATATCTTAGAAGAAAACTTAGGGAACACCCTCCTGTACATGAAGTTAAGCAATGAATTCATGGCCAAGTTGTCAGAAGCAAATGCAGCAAAATCTAAAATTTTCACGTGGGATCCACGATCTATAAGGCACCCCAACAAATAGATAGAAAGAAAGCATTAAAAAGTGGGCAAAGGGCATGAGCAGTCACTTCTCAAAGGAAGACATACAAGCAGCCAGCAAAGATATGAAAAAAAATACTAAGATTCACTAATCATCAGAGAAATGCAAATCAAAATTACAATGAAATACTACCTCACACTAGTCAGGATAGCTATCGTAAAAGGAAGCAACAACAACAACAAAAAACAGGTGTTGGTGAAGCGGCAGGAAAAAGGGAATGCTTCTATACTGTTGGTGGGAATGTAAGCTAATTCAGCCTTTGTGGAAAACTGTCGTGGTTTCTCAAATAACTAAAAATTGAGCTATTACTCAACCCAACAATCCCACTTCTGGGCATATACCCAAAAGAATACAAATTGCTCTATCAAAAAGACACCTTCACATGTATGTTTGCTGCAGTACTATTCACAATAGCATCCATTTTGCCCATCAAAAGTGGACTGGATAAAGAAAATGTGGTACATGTACATAACAGAACACTATGCAGCTATAAAGAATAACAAAACCATGTCCTTTGCAGCAAAATGGATGCACCTGGAGACCATAATTATCACAGAAACAAAACACTAAATACTTCATATTCTTACTCATCATATTGGGCACTAAACATTGGTCACATGGACACAAGAGTGGAAACAACAGATGCTGGACACTGCTAAAGGAGTGAGGGAGGAAGTGATGGGGGGACAAGGGACACACAACCACCCACTGGATACCATGTCCACTACTAGGTGAGAAGAGGGCTCACTAGAAGCCCAAACATAGCCTTCATGCAATATACTTATGTAGCTAATCCTCACATGTACCCAACAACTTTGCAATGTAAGTACATAAATAATTTAAAATAAAATGAATAACTGTTTGAAGGAGAAACTACTTCCAATGGTGTTTGCATTTTTAAAGTGGTCTCCAAGATGTTATAATATTTTTTTGGTGAGACAAGGAAATTATAACATTAAAAGAAACTATCTTGTCAATTTTTGTGGTTCACAAATGCTCAAATAATCTGATAATACTCATGGCCAAGAATTATGGTTCACTGACTTACTATGTATCAGGTTCATTATAAGCATTATTGCTAATTCTTATCACAAGTCATATAACAAGTAACATCCCCTTTTCACTGAAGAAATAACTGAGAGTTCTTATGATAAAATGCCTTGCTCCAAGACCACACACTTAATAGATGTCTAAATCAATCTAATTTTAAGTTGGTTTCTCCATAAAATTCTGTCTATTTCCATTAGACTATAGTTCATTCTAAAAACAAACAAACAAAAAAACTTTCAAGACAAAGTACACAGTAGACATTAGCCTTAGAGAATTCCTGTGGCATTCATTTGGCTAAGGTTGTTGAGAACTCTAATTATTTTTATGAACTATTAAAGCATTTTACATGTTTCCAGACATTTCTTTAATAAGGTTTAGCACTGCTGCATTGAAAATGTGTCATTTTCATTACTGCCCTGAGATTCTCCCTGTGCCCAACTCTTTTTATTTCTGCTACAACTTCTGTTTCATTTCTATCACCTTTCAAAAAGCTGTCTGTCTGAAATTATTTATTTTTGAGGTTATTTGCATTATTTGGAACTAAGTCCAAGGAAAGGTTATAGATTTTCAGAGACATGTAGGAAGTGTGGGGATTTATTTGTGTAATTTTTACTTGACTGGGGAATGAATTCCCAGGGTTTATCAACCTGTTCTGTCAGTTTGACATTTAGTTTAAAGTATTTGCACTCTGATTCTCAGGGAATGCAATCTCCTTCCTATGCTCACCTCACAGATATTTTTAGGGAAGATCTTCTAGGTGTAAGATTCAGATGCATTTTTCCAACTATTTCAGTTTGGGCATTTTTTTTCTCTAGCAAGGACATGCATTAAAAACCTCCAAGTTGTGTTTTGGATTCTTATGTAGCAATATATTGAAGCTAAACATTGCTTTTACTCAGTCATGACAAAAAAAGGAATCCTTTTGAGCTTATATGTACTTTTTAGGAAGCTACATAGAGAGAGGCTGTCATTCACTTGCACTACATAAGGTAAATCAATAGAAAATATAACACATAAATGATGCTTTTCCTTGGTACATTCATTACATTTGATGGTCTCAGGTAGCCTAGCCTCAGAGCAATGTTCTTTACTCCCTGTCTTCCTATAGATTATCAGGAAAAAGCCAGGTACTGAGCATTTTCTCATCTATCAGCAATCCTTTGACTATGATTTGTCAATGACAGACACAGGTAGGAATTTGGGGATTGAGGGGGAAGAAGGATAAATGAGAAAAAATGCCAAAGTAATCTTTCCCTTTCTCAGACAGACTTGTTGGCACTGACTTCATATCCTCCACAAGAACCTTTTTTTTTTTTTTTAACTTTCCACATGATCACTTTCTTCTTACTTTCCACATGGCCAGCTCCTTACTCTCCACACAACCAGCTTCTTCATACTCCCCGCAGGGCCAGCTCCTTCATACCCTTCACACAGCCACCTCCTTTGTACTCTCCTCATGGTCAACTCCTTTGTAGTCTCCACTAGGCCACCTCCTTTATACTCTCCACATGACCAGCTCCTTCATACTCTCAAGATGGCCAGCTCCTTGGTACTCTTCACACAGCCAGCACCACAACACTCTCCAAGCAGCCAACTCCTTCATACTCTCCACGTGGCCAACTTCTGCAAGACACGTCTGCTAGGTTTTCCACTTCCAGTGAGTGACTCTAGCTCCTGAACTCAGGGAACTGTGCCTTCCTCTTATGTCCCCATTGCCTGGGAATAGGAGTATCTTCCTGCTCTTTAAATGTTTTTGGTCACTCTATCATGTCTTGTTTAGTTTTTCAATTCCTGTATCAGCTGTATAACCAATTCTCTACATGGAGGTATCTGAACTGATTTTTGTTTTTGTGACCTATAAGCTTATATTTAAGTAACATCATGGTATTAATAGCAAGTTTGGATTATTGTAGTGGCTTGTAATGACAATGTAGAGGAACATAGGAAATGTCCACGAACCTAACTGTTGCCAAGATATTGAGTTATAAATAATTATTGAAGCCGGGCTCGGTGGCTCAGCCTGTAATCCCGCGCCTTTGGGAGGCTGAGGTGAGTGGATTGCCTGAGCCCGCGGGTTCGAGACCCGCCTGGGCAAGGAAGACCTCATCTCTACAATAAATCAAAAAAATTAGCCAGGCGTGGTAGTGCGTGCCTGTAGTTCC
>CAUYQG010064661.1:0-21953 GCA_963574415.1 Tarsius wallacei | reverse complement strand
CAAGCCAAAGTTAGTGAGAACTCAGAACCTAAAGGAAATGTTTATCAGAGAAACTTTGTGGAGAGGGGAGAAGGGAAAACAGCCAATCTCATGTCTCCTGACTCAGATCAATTCCCAGATTAAAACCCTGGTGGATAGTAGATATAACCAGACAAGCTACTGGGAAATTTAAGAGCATTGGGGTTAGTTTTTTTCACTTCCGTACGTATGAGCTACCAAAGTGCCGAGTCCAACATGAGACGGTTTAGTGGTAGGCTAGAAAAGTCCGCAAGAGAAGGCTGGTGATAACATCGCCTATCACTTCCCTTACATCCACATCCCTTCCCCAGGTGAGAAGGGAGGTCGACAACTTCATCTACTACCCAATTTAAAGGTCTGGATAATGATAAATATAGAACTCTGAATATAAATTTACACATTGATAATTGATCTTTGTGAGATACAGATATTTATTCAGAGTGGGGTTGTGTGGCTTAATTATAAGCTCAAGTAATGACTTGAACCATCAAATTTGCCTTTTCTTCCTTCAAAATCATCTTATATCCAGATATTTGAGAACAAAGAACAATAGAATACTGATGGCTAGACTTAATGGGGACCCTGCCAGGGATGAAAGAAACATGATTGAATAAACCAGAAGAACTAGTTTGGACTACTCCACTGCCAGGAATGTGAGGGAGGAAGAAAATATAAAAGTAAAGTGAAGGAAGGAAAAGGGTCTTTAGGAAGAGTTCTGGGAACAATAGGTCTAAATGCTTTGTCTTTTTCCTTTCCCTACTCTTTGAAAGTAGCAATCGTGAGGCACTTGACCACTCACCTTTTTTATTACTGTTTCCAAAGCAGCAGAAGCCACAGATATGTCCAGTGTGCTGGCACATGGGATAAGGACAGCAGAGTCAAAGTAACATAGCGTTGTAAGACAAGGTAAAGATCATGTCTACACACACACACAAACAGATAATACTTAGGAATAATCACCTCTAAAATGTGAAAGATATTTAAAACGGAAATTTCACAAGTGACAAAAAGGTCTAAATAGTTGTATTTAGATGAAAGCGTTCTAAAGATGCCAATAATTGTCAATTTCATGCAATTTCAATCAAAACATAATGGATGGGTTCTACAATAAATGGCATCAGTATAATTGGTTATACATTTGGAGAGAGTTATGATAGAAAATCTACCTCAATACCTACCTGGCAGGGGAGATACCATGATCACCAAGGTGGTTTTACCAGGGCCAGGGCGAGGCTTATCCATTGTACCCCGAATGTGCTGATCCCTGAGATTTCCCAAATATGGGAAACTCATCTACATAATCTGTGGTAGTGGGGGGACTGCATTCTCACACCCCCCAAAAAGAAAATCTACCTTAAATCAATACTCAGTTAACAAAGAACAACCAAAAACTAACTCTAAAACAATATTGTGTTTGCATTTTTTTTCAAAGAAAATGGCAATTTAAAAAATAATCTTGGAATAGCAAAAAAGGAAAGAAAAAAGTATACACAGCTCTAAAGAAATATATTGACAGAAACAGAAAACAAATTTCCTGAGTGATAAAAAAATAGAACACATAAACAAAAATGTCAAGAGATGGGGTGGGTGGAACCATTTGCAATACAGGACATGAGCTCAATGTGTGACAATACTCTTATTGGAGTGTTGTTGATGGCTACCATACGGGAGACTGAAGAATACCTAGAAAAATAACTTTCTTGTATCGTCTACAGAGGTAGTATTGTGGGAGAGAGGAGAGACCAGTCCCCAGTTTTCCATGGTGGGAAAGTGGTCAGGGTGAGGGTTCCTAAGCTTCCCGAGGGCCAGAATACTTCCTGAGAAGGTACCCAGGACAGAGCCCTGCTCACAAGCGCTAACACAGCCCTCCCGACTGACACATACCACCTGCCTCAGGCTACCCAGGGAGCCAAGGGTTCCTGTCAGAGGTTCCTAGGGGAAAGAGGTGTGTCTCGGGAGGGACTTTAACGCCATGCAGGAAGAGACAGTGTGCTTGGCTGGGCGTGTGAGGATCCCGGAATGTGCCACACAGCAGCTCTAGCACAGAGTGCTCGGCCAGTGGTGCCGGGTTCATTGGTTAGTCACGTGGGAAAAGAAGTCAAGTCACGTCACTCTCTCCCACCTTGCACAGAAGTAAATCCCAGGTAGATCCATGAGTCAAAACCCTAAAGAGAAAGGTGTGACCGCATGGGGAAACTACCAAGGAGACTCTGCAACAGGAGAGTGGGAAAGGACGTCCTGAGCAACACACAGAAGCAAGAGGCAGTAAGGGAACACGAAGTTTCAGGGTGGAAAGGAGGCTGTGAGCAGAAGCAGAAGGGAAGCGGCAGGTTGTGAGAAGACCCATGCAGCGTCTGTACCAGGCAGGGGAGGGCCGGCCTTCTGCAGGTCTCTGATGCAGCACCCCTCTGCATCTTAGACCAATCAGTGTGCCTCAGAAGGGAGGCAAGAGCAACCCTCTGTCACAGCTGCCCAACTCTTAGCCGAGTGGTGCATCAGTGGAGAGACTGACTTGGTGAGGGCTGTGCCGCTCCACGGGTGGCACTTAACCGTGAGGGGATTGTGGTGGAAACTGCCTTGAGAGTGACACACAGGGCCCCAGTGAGGATGGAGGATGCAGTGTTTGAGACTGGATGTGTCTTTCCGGGAAGCTGCATGTCTGCAATCTTGTGTGCATTTACCGAGAGGGGAGGGGGTGGAGGTGTCCAACCACAAAGTCCCCAGGAGAGGCAGCAGGCTGGGGGAAGCACCTGGAGTTGGTGTAGCAGTCCTGCCTGCAGGCACCAAACAAGAAGCCAATCCAGCGCCCTTTGAAGGTGGAAGGTAGCCTGTGGCAGCAGTTCCAGATTCACACAAGAGGCAGCTTTGGCTGGATCGGCACCATCCAGGCAGGGCGCCTCCCCACAGAATGTGGCAAGCTCAGCATCGATGACCTTGTCCAATGTCTGCTGCAAGGAAGCCCCGAGAGACGGTCTTCTGGTTGCAGCAAACAGGTAAGTTTTGTGACTAATGACTCAGGGCTGTTTTTCTTTTCCATTACGAATGGGACGGTGACACCAGTGCTCTTGCCAGGGCTGAGAGCCTCTCAATGTCATGATCAGGCTCTGGGAGGCAGGCGTTTTCCCGCTTGGACTCCCTTGTGCACCCCAGCGAGGCAGAATCCACCAGAAACTGGGCTCATATCCAAGTGTCAAAGGGATGAGGGGCAGGACAGAAAGTCTGTACCTCCAGGCAAGGGGAATGTTTTTGGGAGGGCAATGCCAGCAGATGGACAAGGAGGATTTGTCTTGAGCCAAGACCATGCTGCTGTGAAGACCCTTTAATTGCCATGGGTTCCCCGTGACAGAGTAGCTCAGGAGACGGGCAGAAAGCCCCTTAGGCCTTCCCTGAGTTAGGAGTCTACTGTGGCCTCACCGTGTCAAGTGCCTGAAAGATGGTGGACAAGTGTAGGCAAATGGAAGCTTGGGCACTGTGCAGGGAAGTAGGGAGGCGCATGCTAATTTGCTAGGAGGAAGGAGAGCAGCCTCGGTCTCTGCACTGGGATTAACGAGGCAAGGCAATGAGTTGTCACTGAAGACAGCACTGGCAAAGCAGGCTCCACCGGAGAAAGTGGATGAAGAGCTGTCTGCAGGGAAATCTTCCTTGAAAACGCACAGCCCAGCCAGACTGGGGTTCGCTTGGGGGAAAGGGGTGGTCCCGTTGGCAGCTCAGAGGAATTGAGACAGAGCCCCGAAGCTGGCCAAGGAAGTCCCAGCAGGGTGAGCCTTAATGGGGGTGTGGTGTTGCAGTGACTGCAAGTCACTTGCTGGCCATCCCAGGCACCAGAGCCTGGGAAGAGACCTGGTCTCCATTCCAGGTTGGAGGATTCCCCAGAGTTGGCCAGGGGACCTGGCAGCATGGACTGTGGGTCAGACGGTACAAGCAGGAATGCTGTCACCCACCTGGAACCCAACTTCTAGAGGCAGAAAGAACATGACAGGAAAGGAACGCTCCATCCTGTGTGGAGGAGAGCAGGCAGAAGGCAGGGCATTGTAGAGACCACTGCCGCTCAAGGGCACAGCAATCCACAGCAGCAGCCCAGAGAGACTGACAGGAGAGGGCACCGGGCACAGCAGCAACCCTGCCCAAGGGTAATTTCTGGGCTTGCCATGGCTTTGGGAAGGGGACCACAGGCTTGATGGGCGGGATCTGGAAATGTCTGTGTGTGGAGGCGAGGGGGGGGAGGGGGGGGATGGCGGGAGGGGGTGTGGGGGAGGGAAGGTGGAGGTGCCAGGGGTGGTGTGCGTGGCAGCAGGCGTTGCCTGGACCCAAGGAGTGCTTCAGGGCACAGGGACACTTCCTTTCCTCACGGGGTACCGAAGAGACCTCGGGACCCCAATGGAAGCAGCGGCCAACCCTTCTCGCCCTGCCAGGAAGTCCTGCTTGGGATCCCAAGGAAGAGAGGAGGGCCAGAAGCAGGTCTAAGGACACCTCTGCAGGGGGGACGGAACTACACAAGCTAGGCACTGGATGAGTGGCAACCTTTATTGTGATCATTATGCGTTAAATGGGCACGGATGCATGGTAGGGTGACCCCCCCCACATACACCCTGGTCCAACCCCCACATCGGGATGGGCAGGCAAACGCCAAGGTCACTGACCTTTCTCTCTAGGCTGGAAGTCAGAGAAAGACACTGTAGGGAGGCATTTCTCTGTGCCTGGCACTGTGCTGCCTGCTGCAAGGATGTTGTCCCCTTCAGTCCTCTCAATGCTCTATCTTAATTCCCCCAACTCCCCCCATCCCCTGCCTCCACCCCTGCCACCAGCCCCTTGTCAAAGCTTCTTCTGAGCACTGCAGCCCCTTTCTGCCCCTGCCTCCTGTGAGCACTGATAAGCGTGCGTTTGTCAGGAAGCAGATGCCCCTGTCAGCTGGCATTTAGCGTGCGTTTTTGCCTTTCTTTCTGTGCAGACTGCAAACTCAAGGACAAGGACCATGTCTCTGTTTTGCCAATCAAAGCACACAACTTTATTGATGATACACACAGAGGCGGACTCAGGTGGAAGAGGTTAAGTCAGTACAATAGACAGAAGAAGAGTGTACTTTTTGATGAATAGGCTCACCATCCATCAGCTCGTGTAGAAGAGTAAATGAAACATAATTCAACCTAAGCTGCAACAAATGCATTTTCAGCTCAAGCTCCGATATGCGTCTGGTCTCTGCAAAGTGGTCCCGCTTAGACAGGGAGACCACCACAGGCAACCACGGCACCCGCGATGCTGTAATTGGATGTTCTTTATCCACAGCAGGTGGCCGAAGGGATCCCTTCACCACATGAAGGAGGCTGCAAAGGAGGAGTTTACATAGCACGTTGCCTGCAGGCTGCAAAACCAACAAGATACTCAAAGCTCTGTGGGAGTCCCTGCCTGGCCAATAAGAGTGTGGTCCTCGGCTGAGCACTGAAACTTTCACCCAATGATGTGGCGACTGGCTAAGGCTGGCCCTTCAGTTGCACCCTCTGCAGAATCTTTGACATCTGCAAACCAAGCAGGTTTGGGGTGGATTCAGTCCCATTCTGCTGGAGACGGCCATTTAAGGGGCCAGGGCTTCCAGGAGAATCTCTCTGTTTCCGTTTCTGATGAGGAGAGACATGAAAGAGAAGAGCATTTGGGCACCAAGCAACTCCCCCGCCAAGACTGGCTTTTCAGACAATCCCATCAGCGGTTTCAAAACCTGAATCTCAGCACATCCACTTCCCTCTGATATCAAAGGAAACTTCAAGTCTGAAACGGACTTGGCAAGCATGTTATTAATAACTGTCATGCTTATTAACAAATTTAATACGGCCTGCTGCAGAAATGAGTTGCAGCAATGTGACTTAGGCTCCCGACACACTTCATTGATGTACATCTTAATCTGGCCCTGACTTTCAATACCTGCATTCACGTTAGCTGGGCCACACAAAGCCTCTCTGACAGCAGGGATCGTGTTTCCCACCACTGACAGGCTGGCCAAATGACTACTGGTATCGTGGCTAAATGAAAATCCTGCATCCCTGGCTCGACAAGCAACAGGTTTCCCTGAATGAGGAGACACTTGGACAGGTCAAATAATACACTGACATATTTAATGTCTTTGGCATCCCCAGAAAAGTCATCACTTTTATTGGAGAAAAATAATTTGTGTTTGGATGGTATCTTTTTTGGGATGCTCTAGGTCCTTACTTCTCATGAATCATGTCATTCTTAGCCCCTGGGTTTAGATTTTCCTGAACTGTTGACTGAAGAACAGAGTCCTTATTTGTTTTGATCCCTCTCTGCACCCCACCCTTCCTTTTCATCTTTTTTTTTCACTTGGTTGCATCCTCTTCTGATTAGTGAGTAAACACTCTGCCAACTTCCAGAACCCACATCCTGATCTGCTTTCACGTATTCATCAATTTGAGTGTGTCTCACATCTTAAAGAAGTCACATATGGGTCTCACTCCTAAAAGTGATCTAATTGTGGTGTTCTAGTAAGGTGTTTGTTAGACATTCTTTTTACTGGGCACAGTCTATCTAACTGCTATTCAACATGAGCCTAGGGGCAATGCAAACGCATAGAGTTTTGAAATGTCTCCCCAGAGAAACACGTTAACAAACTGTAGGGCTATCAGTATATCTCTCTTGCCTGAGTTATGGCCTTAATTTTCAAACATTCTTCCACTGACATTTGTCCTGATATGTATTTCCACTATTTTCCCAGAGTTGCAGCACTTGCCTTGTTCTAGGACCAACATTAAGAGAGGAGGCGAACAATGGCTGTGAGAGAAATTGAGTTGCTTCTAGACTCTGTTTTGACTCTAACAATTCATCCCCACCCCCATCTCCAAGATATCACACTTTGTGGAGCAATATCCTCCCTCACTTACCTAGAATATTGTCTACAGGTAGACAGACAAGAGAGGATGGAAACTGGTAGATGTACTGGCTCATTAAGTCTCAGTTGCACTCTCTTCAGAGTGAGGAATCTAGCTAAAATACCCATTTTAGGTCTCGGGTACCTCCCCCCACCCTCCCACGAGCTTATTACCCTCCCCTCCCCTACGAATGCCCACTTTTCTGCTCTGCCCCCCATCACTGCCTTTTCTTCCCTTCAGATATTGGCACGGCTTTCTCAAAGCCCCAAAGCATCAGAATTAAGGGTTTTCTGAATATAGGGCAAGGAGTGGAAGGGCATGTTCTGGTTTAGCACTTGCCTCTACCACCCCCTTGTGGGTTCAGCTCGACATCTCCTTGAAAGAATGCATACTTTCTACAGTCTCTACCAAATATCCTTTTTTTTTTTTTCCTTTTCCTTTCTCTTGGGTTGTGGTGACCCCCACAGAAAGACATACAAAGCAATGTCTATCAGTAGTATGGATGAACATGTTAGTGCTAGGTGGTAAGCCACAGTTCTTACCTTTTACTGATTCAGAACTCAGTCAGTCAAACGTTTCTCACCTCTCACTCCCAGATCCCCAACACCAACTCTCTCCCTGATCTCGTGAACCATTTAGAAAACTAAAATGAGCTGGAGGGGTGGGGGGAAGGGGGAAGCAGAGATGTAGAGAAAGATGACTCTGCCCCAACCATTACCTTAAGACTTCCCACACAACCCTCATTCTGACACCAACCTGCACATAACCAGAGCAGTTTCTTCCTTCTTCACTCGGCTGCGAACGCTCTCTCTGAGGTCAGCAGGGAGCTGATAGCTAGGTCAAAAAGACTTCACTTCTTCACATTTCTTGGTCCTGACATACACATCACCAATGAGCTATGGTTGCCAATCTCCTTTCCCACTAGCAGTGATGCAAGAGTGGTCCACCTCTCTCTCTCTCTTATCCCCAGCACACCAGATCTGTCACTCGTTTTTTTCTTTACCAATCCTAGAAGCCAAAAGAAAGTGCATATCTATTTCATCGCAATTTGCCTTTCTCCAATATCCAGGGAGAAAACTTTTCCTGGTCCTTTTATATCTTTTCCTGGAGCAACTGTGTCTATTTTTACTTCTTTACTAGAATACAGGGCAACAACCCATTTCTTCACTTTTCTTCTCTTCAACTGTTAATATCCATCATCTTACTTGGGCCTGTGAAAAAGCAGATTTTATGAAATAAGCCATAGAGAGATAGATATTTTAATTATTTGTTTTAGCCTCTGCTCATTTTTCTTGGAAATAATGACCTTTGAAAATTATTTGTTTATGCCTTTCTATATATATATATATATATATATATGGAAATTTGAGAGGTGGTGTTTGCTAGAATGTCACCATTGGTTATTTTTTAGAATAAGATTTTAGGCAGATACATTCTAGCTGCAGTGTCAAACATTAAGGTCACTGGGACATGGAAATAAACAGAACTGTCTCTTGGACAAGACCACCTGGCTTTCCAGACAGGCCTCCATGAGATAGCATTTACCTTGCTGGGCTCACTACACTCCAGGCTCCAAACTCTTATTTTGTTTTCAGACTAAAAATATGCACAACTTATGACATTACATCCAATAGAAATGCATGCATATATTCACCAAAAGACATGCATAAGAATGTTCATAGCAGCACTCTTAATAATACCCAAACTGGAAATAGCCTAAATATTCATCAACAGTACAATGGTTAAATATAATAAAATGCAACATATTTGTAAATGGGATTTATATTCATAAATGGCGATGAATACTATTTGTGCAACTGTATGGATTATTCTCACAGACATTAGCAAAAAAAAAAAAAGACCAAAATAATATATACGGTGTGATTCTGTTTACCTGAATTTTTTTTTAAAAAGCACAGAAAACTATTTTGTTAGAAGTTAGAATAGTGGTTACTTTTGTGTGGTTAATGTTCTGTTTCTTGCTACTTTGCGAGAATGTATTGAGTTGAATGCTTGTATACTTGTCTGTATATATAGTATACAGCAACAAAAGTTTGCCTAAAGGTCTCAATAGTAAGTTAGAGAAATGGAAGATGAGTAAATGAAGTCCATTCTTTTGGTTATCTAGGAAAGCTGGACAAAATGTACTTTTTAAAGTTTTCCTGAAGTCATTTGAAGGCTAAAAAGATAGCTGGGTCAGAATAAGAGCGGGTGGGGAAAGTGGAGCCTAATGTTAGGGACGTCTTTTCCAATAGAACATCTACAGTCATTGAGGACTGGGTGCAGTAGTTCATGCCTGTAATCACAGCACTTTGGAGACCAAGGCGGGAGGAGTTCTTGAAGTCAAGATTTTGAGGGGACAGTTGAAAGGCTGTGCAGAATTTTGAACAGGCTATGGAGGCTAGAGATGCAGATAGAACACAGATCTTGCCAAGAGGTCTACCTGGTGAACCTCGATATCTTTGTTGTGGCACTGAAAGAGCTGCACCTCAGAGTCAGGGTGAATCAAAGGTAAAGAGACTGTCACAAGTACTTCAGTTCAACTTTGAATAATCTCGATCACTGAAAGTTAAATTAAGGTAATTCAAGAGTCCAATGCTCCTAGGTGCTTAGCAGACATATTGGAAAGCAATAACATCAGCCTCAAATTATTTCTGAAGTTTTACAAAACACAATATCCAGCACACAACCAAGTACATGAGAAAACAAGATGAAATTAACACATTAGAAATGACAGACAATAGAAAAAGACTCATTGAAGCCTCAGATAGTAAGCCTGTCAAACATAGAGCTAAAATAAATATGCTTACTCTGCTTAAGGAGATAAAAGACAATATCGAGAATTTCTGCAGATAAACAGAAACAATAAAAACATAAAATGGAAACTCTAGAGTTGAAAATAAAATAACTTAAATTAAGAACTTGGATGGATTTAACAGCAGAGAATACAGAGATGAAGAGAAAATTATTGAACAAGAAAGTAGGTAAGAAGAAACTATCCAGAATGAATCACAGTCACAAAAGGATGAACAATTAAGAGTGAATAAGGGACAGAAAATACATTTAAAAAAGTTTAACATATGTGTATTTGAAATTTAGGAAGAGGAGAGAATGAATCAGGCAGAAGTAATATGTGAAGAAATAATGGTTGAGAATTTTTTAACTTTTTAAAGCATCGAGCCACAGACTCAAGAAGCCTTTTAAACTAAAAACAAAGAGGATATCTTAAAATCAGCCATAAAACAAAAATCTAAGATTATCTTCAAAGGAACAATAATAAAACTTCTCTTTTTCCCTGAGAAGCTGACTTCTCAAACAAAAAAAAATGGAAGCCAGACAATGGAAGGATATCATTAAAGAGCTGAAAGAAAGTTACTGCCAATTTATATTTATATGTTCACAGACAATATTTTTCAACAATGAAGGTGAAATAAAGACATTCTCAGGTTTAAAAAAATTAATCACTAAAGGACTCATGAGAAGAAATACCAAAAGTTGTTTTTCAGGCAAAATAAAATTTTATCTTCCTATGAAGTAGGAAGACAAAAAGTGCAAAGGAAAGAGTAAATATGTAGGCATATCTAAACAATATTGACTATACAAAATAATAAGAGTGTCTTGAAACTCTGAAATATGTAGAGAATTCGGTTGAAAATAGAGAATTGTAATACATTACAGCAAAGGAATATAAATTGAGGTGAGGGCAAGTGGATTTAATGCTTTAAGTCCTGTGACTTGTCTGGGAATAGAGTAAAAGGATCAATTAATAGTAGACTTTGAAAAATCAAAGATGTATGCTGTAATTTCTAAGGAACCACTAAATGATAGTAAATTAATGCAACTATCCAGCTTATATAGAAAGGAAAAATAATACAAAAATTCAACAAATCCAAAAGAAGACAAGAAAGGAAAGAAAATGGAGTATAGGGCCGGTGAGTTAAATAGGAAAAACTGAGCAAGATAAAATATTTAACCTTAAATATATTAGAGATTACATGAAACAAAACAGACTAAATGCTTCAATTCAAACATAAAGATTGCAAGATTGGACCTAAAAGTTGAACATGCAGAAAATGTGAAAGTGTAAGGATGGAAAATGTATACCATAAAAACAGTAATCAAAAAAAAAGCTGATAAGGTATATTAACATTAAATAAAATGGACTTTAAGTCAAAAGGCATTATCAGAGATTAAAAAATGCCGTGTCATAAAAAATGTTAAATTCACCAGAAAGATACAATAATTTCCTATTTGTATGCATCTAAAAATGTATAAAATGAAAATGAACAGAACTACAAGAAATTGTAATCAGGTCTCCATTCTTCATGAGAGGTTTTAACATGCCTCTTTCTGCAGCTGACAGAAGAAGCAGGTAAAAATAACAAGGTATAGAAGATTTGAACATGATTTGCAAACCCGACCTAATTAGTTCAATCCCTGGTTGCTATAACATTACACTCAGCTACTACAAAAGACATATTGCTGTTGTAAAACATATGAATTATTTATAAAAATTGATCATAAACAGGACAATAAAACAAATTTCAAAAGATTAAAATCACACAGAACATGTCTTCTAATCATGAGGCAATTAACTATAAATCAATAACAAAAATATAACTGAAAATTCCCATATTGCTGAAAATTTAAAAGTACATTTCTAAATAACTCACAAGTCAAAGGAAAATTCAGAATTAAAATTAGAATACATTTTGAATGGAATGGTAATGAAAATAACACATATCAAAGTTGTGGAGAATAGTCTGTTTCTGACTATGATAGCCTACTAAAAGAAAACAAATCAAATCTTTCAGGTAAGGTGTGATAGCTCATGTTTGTAATCCTTGCACTTTGGGAGGGCTGAGGCAAGAGGATCATTTGAGCCCAGGAGTTGGATGCCAGCCTAGGCAACATAACGAGATCTCATCTCCACAAAATAATTAAAATATTGATTGGGCATAGTCCCAGCTTTTTGGGAGGCTGGGATGGAAAGAATACTTGAGCCCAGGAGGTCAAGGCTGTGGTAAGTCATGAACTTTCCACTGCACTCCAGCCTGGGCAATAGAGTGAGACCCTGACCGAAAAAAAAAGAAGACAAATATTTCTGCCGAGGACAAGAAAAACTGAAACATAGTACAAGTTAAGTTCCTTAAAAACATTGGAGAGCTAGCAAAGCAGTCAGGATATGAGGTACCAAAATTCTTCTGGAGAGAAAGTAAACTTAATGAGGTAAAACTGACATTTGACGTCTATTTTTCCCTTGAGGCGTTTGTCAATTCATTGTTAACACTGGAGGAGAAACTGAAAAAGAAGGTGCTAAGAGGCAGAAAGCTTGAGTAGGGCTTTCAGCAGCTTCACAGGGCTAGGGATTCAAAATCTAGAATTCAGGGCTACTTAGTCAATCAGGATTTGAGGGACTACGATGCTGGAGAAAAGGAAACTACAAAGAATATGAAATTGGCAGTCTGAGCTGCTATTCTCCTTGATAAGTCACCAATTTTTAATAGATATATAGTTAGAATCAAAGAAGTCAAGTAGGAGGAAGCGATCAAGCATCTGGGAAGATAAACAAAGCGATTGGATATTTCATAGCACAGTGAAAATAAACACTGGAATTTGGGGACTTCCAAAGTTTGACGGCCTGATAAATATCCCTGTCTGTCAGTTAGAGCCCCTGAAGGATTAAAGTCTAGGAATAAGGATGAGCAGTTTTGACAAGATTGAAATACAATCTCAAATTAGTTCAATTACTGATTGACTTAAGGTAATTTAATCCAATACTACCTTCCCAAAAATATAATTTAGATTTTCTAGAATTTTTTATATGTAATTCAGCATTCAAACAAAAGTTAGCAGCATACCAAGAAACAAGATAATGCAATTTTTTAGGAAATAGGAGAAAAACAAATGGACAATAGAAATAGGTTTACAAGCCAGGAATGGTGGTTCAGGTCTGTCTTCCCAACACTTCAGGAGGCCGCGGTGAGAGGATTGCTTGAGCCCAGAAGTTCAAAACCAGCCTGGGCAACATAGCCAGACCTCGACTCTACAAAAATTAAAAACAAAAATAAATTAACCAGGTGTCATGGCATGCACCTGTAGTCCTAGCTACTCGGGAGGGTGATGCAGAAGAATCACTTGAACCAGGGAGATCGAGGCTGTGGTGAGCTGTAATCATGCCACTGCACTCCAGCCTTGGTGTGACCCTGTCTCAAACACACACACACAAGAAATAAAGAGAGTTCTTCAAGCTGAAAGAAAAGGATACTAACTAGTACCACAAAAAACATAAAATAATAAAGTCAATGGTAAAAATAAGTACACAAATTCAGAATAGTTTAATCCTGTAATAGTGGTGTGTAAAGTCACTTATATCTTTAGTATGAAGGTTAGAAGAGAAAACTATTAAAATAATAATAGCTAAAATAATATGTTAAGGGACACACAATATAAAAAGATATAAGTTGTGACAGCAAAAACATAAAGTGTGATGGAGGAGTAAAAGTGTGGTTTTTATGTGATCAAAGTTAAGTTGTTATTAGCTTTAAAAAACCTATTATAACTATAGTATGCTTTATGTAAGCCTCATGATAACCACAAAGCAAAAACCTGTAGTAAATACTCAAAAGATAAAAAGTAAGGAATCAAAGCATACTGCTAGAGAAAATCACCAATTGCAAAGGGAAACAGTAAAAGAGGAAGAAAAGAACAAAGGATCTACAAAACAGCCAGAAAACAATTAACAAAATGGTAATAAGCCCTTGCCTATCAATAATTAAATCAAATGCAATGGATTAAATTCTCCAATCAAAAGACAGAGTGACTGACTGGATAAGAAACCAAAACCCAACTATATGCTGCCTACAGGAGACTCACTTCACCTTTAAGGACACAGATGATAAGAAAACAATGAAGAGATGGAAAAGTATAATCCATGCAAATGGAAACCAAAAGAAAGCAATTATAACTATATATCCAACAAAATGGAAAAAAACTGTAAAACAAAAAAGGTCTTTATATAATGATAAAGGGATCAATTTATCAAAAGACTATAACAATTATAAATATGTACATACCCAACACCGAAGTACCTAAATATAGAAAGAAAATATTTTCTCTAAAAGGAAAGATTGACTGTAATGTAACAATAATATGGGACTTCAATAACCTACTTTTATCAATTGACAGATTATCCAGATGAAAAATCAATAAGGAAATATTGAACTTGAACTACGTTTTAGACCAAATGGATCTAACAGACACTTACAAAATATTCCATCCAACATAAACAGAATCACATTCTTCTCAAGTATATACAGAATATTCTTCAAAATGTATCATTTATTAGAGCACAAAACAAATATTGACAAATTTAAGAAGATAAAAATCCTATCAAGTATATTTTCCTACCACAGTGGCATAAAACTAGACATCACTAATGAGGAATTTCAGGCCAGGCATGTTGGTTCAGGTTCATGCCTGTAACCTCAGCACTTCGAGAGGCTGAAGCAGAAGGATTGTTTGAGCCCAGGAGTTTGAGACTAGCCTAGGCAACATAGCAAGATCTTATCTCTACCAAAAAAATTTTTTTTAAATTTTTTTTAAAGTTAAAATTAGCTTTAGCCAGGCATGGTGGTGCACAACTGTAGTCCTAGCTACTCAGAAGGCTGAGGCAGAAGGATCACCTGAGCCCAGCAGGTTGAGGCTGCAGTGATCTGTGAGCATACCACTATATTCCAGCCTGGGTGACAAAGACCAATGAAGAGTTTCTGAAAATTCACAAATTTGTAGATATTAAAAAACATGTTCCTGAACAACCAATGGGTCAAAGAAAAAATTAAAGAGATAATTTTAAAATACCTTGAGACAAATGAAAATGGACACAGAACATACCAAAGCTTATGAGATGCAACGATACAGCTCTATGAGGGAAGTTTACAACAATAAATACCTACATCAGAAAAAGAGAGAAAGATCTCAAATAACCTAATGTTACACCTCAAGGAACTAGAAAAAGAAGAATAAGTTGAAAGTGAGAAGAAAGGAAATAAAATAGAGACTAGAAAGATCAATAAAACTAAAACCGGTTTATTGAAAATATAAACAAAATTAACAAATCTTTATCTAGACTAAGAAAAAGTGAGAGAAAACTCAAGTAAAATCAACAATGAAAAAAGATATTACCACTGATACCACAGAAATACAAAGAATCATAAGAAACTACTATGAACAATTATATGTCAACAAATTGACTAACCCAGAGGAAATGGATACATTCCTAGACACATACAATCTACCAAGGCTCATGAATCATGAAGAAATAGAAGAGCAACATACCAATAATGAGCAAGGAAATGAATCAGTAATAAAAGTTTCCCATCAAAGAAAAGCTTAGGACCTGATGGCTACACTACTGAATTCATTTAGAGAACAAATATCAATCCTCAGACTTTTTTAGAAAATTAAAAGACAGAAAATACTTCCAAACTAATTTTACAAGGACAGCAACAACAAAATAGAAAATTACAGGTCAGCATCTCCAATATCAGTTACTCAAATACATTTAAATATATGTTATATATACACTCTGTTGTGGCTTTGAATAATACAGTTGCTCAAGTTAGAAATCTGGCATATATCTTTAACACTTTTCTTTGACACTCAGTAATTGACCCAAATTATGTTAATGCTGTCTTTAAAACACATTCTCTCATATAAGTGTTTGTAGCAACATTAATCATAAGAGCCAAAAGGTAGAAATAACCCAAGGTCCATCCGCAAGTTAATAAACAAATTGTGTTATACACATAGAATGAAATACTATTCAGCCTCAAAAGGAAGGAAGTACTGATAAATGCTACAGAGTGAATGAACCTCAAAGACATTATGCTAAGTGAAAGAAGACAAACACAAAAGGTCACTTATTATATGATTTCATTTATAAAAGGTCTAGAATAGGTAAATCCATTGAGACAGAACACACACTGGTGATTTCCAGAGGCTGGAAGAATGGAAGTATGGAGAGTAACTGCTTAATGAATACAGGGTTTCTTTTTGAGGTGATGAAAATATTTTGAAACCAGATAGAAGTGTTGCTTGTACATCATTGGGAATGTACTAAATACCAAGAAATGAATCACTTTAAAATGGTTAATTTTATGTGATATGAATATTATGCTCTGAATTGTGCCCTCCCCTCCACCCCCCACTCCCCACTCATCTCAATTCTTAACTTCCAATGTGACTGAATTTGGAGATAAGGCCTTTCAGGTGGTAATAAAAGTTAAATGAGGCAAAAAAAAAAAAAAAAAAGGTTAAATGGGGCGAGGCCCTAATCCAGCAAGACTGGTATCTTTATAAGAAAAGGAATAAACACTAGGAATATTTGAAAGACATCTGCAAGCCAAGGAGAAAGGCTTCACCAGAAACCCCCGTTGGCACCTTGATCTTGGACTTTCTGGCCTCTAGAACTGTGAGAAAATAAATTTATATTGTTTTAAGACATCCATTCTATGGTGTTTTGTTATAGCACCCTGAGCAAATCAATACAATTAATTTCACATCAATTAAAAAAAAACTGGGGCAACCTCTTTCAGGTCCCCTCCTGCTATAGGAGCTTTTCTGACTTAATCCTACTTTCTTTAAAAAAAAAAAAACCCGAGGGAATTTGTTGTCAGGTAGCCTTTCCTGAAATAGATGTTAAAAACAATTTATTCAAAGAGAAGGAAAAATGATATAGTTCAGAAACTTGGACCTACATTTTAAAAAAGAAGTATGGTGGCTCAAACCTGTAATCCCAGTACTCTGGGAGGCTGAGGTGAGAGGACCACTTGAGCCCAAGAGTTCGAGACCAGCCAAGGCAACATAGTAAGACCTCGTCTCTACAAAAAATTCAAAAAATTAGCCGGGCGTGGTGGCATACATCTGTAGTCCTAGCTACTTGAGAGGCTGAGGCTAAAGCATCATCTGAGCCTAGAAGGTCGAGGGTATGGTGAGCCATGATTGTGCCACTGCACTCCAGCCTGGGCCACAGAGTAAGACCTTGACTCAAAAAAAAAAAATTCAAAGAAAGAATGAAGGTAAAATAAACTCTTTATTTTTATTAATCTTAATTTTTAATAAATAACTGTTTCATCAAAGTAATAATAGTCGCAACATATTGTGGGTGGCATATGGATAAGCAAAATGAATGACAGTAATTTTATAATGAAAGAGAAGGAGGAATTGAAAACATTATTATAAGGTACCTATAATTTCCATCACGTGGTATATTATTTGAAAGTGGACTTAGATTAGCTGCCAATGTATGTTGAAAATTCTAGAGCAAGTACTTAATTTTTTTTAAAGTATACTTTCATGAGCTCAATTTTTTTTTCTAACTCCCACTTATGAATGAAAACATGCAGTATTTATCTTTCTGTGCCTGACTTATTTCTCTTAACGTAATTTCCTTCAGGCTTATGCATGTTGCCATGAGTGGCAGAGTTTCATTCTTGTTATGGCTGAATAGTATTCCATTGTGTATATATATCATATTTCTTTATCCATTTGCCTGTTGATGGACATTTAGTTTGATTCTATTTCTTAGCTATTGTAAATAGTTGCTGCAATAACCATAGGGATGCAGGTATCCTTTGGATATACTGATTTTCTTCTCTTTGGATAAATACCTAGTAGTGGGATTGCTAAAAATAACAGGAAAATTTTTTTAAATGTATAATTAATATATTATAAGTGGAGAAAAAGTGAAACCCTATAAAATGCTCAATTAATACCACAGAAGGCAAAAAAATTCAAAAAATAGAAACAAAGAAAAGTAACAATAAGGAGAAAATGTAACAAATGTGACAGATAGTAACCCAACACTATCAATAATTGTTTAATATGAATAATGTATATGAATGGTATAAACACACCAATTAAAAGGCAGAGACTGTCAGAGTGGATTCAAAACAAAACAAAACTTAGTTTCAGGTTATCTATAAAAAACCCATTTTAAATATAAAGACAGATAGATTAAAGGTAAAAGGATGAAGAAAGATATATTATGCTAACAATGATCAAAAGAAAGCTGGAGTATTGATTCTAGACAAAGCAAACTACAGAACAAAGAAAATTATCAAGGATAAAGGTCATTACAAAATGACAAATAGGTCAGCTCTTCAAGAAAATATAACAGTCCTCAATATGCTTGTGCCTAAGAACAGAACACCAAAATATATGAGGCAAAAACTGATGGAAATGCAAGGAAAAATCGAAAATTTATTATCACAATTAGACTTTAACATACCTCTATCTATAACTGACATCCAGCAGGCAGAAAATCAGTAAAGATCTCATTGAACTAAACATTATTAATCAACTAGATCTAATTCACACTTACAGACTACTTCATCTAACAATAACAGAATACACGTAGTTCTCAAGCTCACATGAAATATTCTCTAAGATAAACCACATTTTAGGCCATAAAACACATCTTAACAAGTTTAAAGGAAAATGAAGCATAAAAAGTATTCTCTCAGATCACATTGGGCTAGAAATCAATTTTTTAAAATAGCTGCAAAACCCCTAAGTGTTTTAAATTAAACAATACACTTCTAAATAAAATATGTCAAAGAATAAATCTCAGGAGAAATGTAGAAACATTTTGAACTAGGTGAAAATGAAAATACAATTTTTCAAAATCCCTGCTATTCAGTAAAAATGGCGCTTAGAGGAAATGTATGGCATGCAAGACACTATTAGAAAATAAAAAATATAAAATTTATAACTGAGGCCTAGACAACATAGCAAGACCTCGTCTCTACAAAAAATCAAACAATTGGCCAGGTGTGGTGGTGCATAACTGTAATCCCAGCTACTCAGAAGGCTGAGGCCAGAGGATCACTTGAGCCCAGGAGTTTGAGCCTGTGGTGTGCTATGGTCGTACCACTCTAACCTGGGCAATAGAGTGAGACTCCAACTCAAAAAAATAAATTAAAAAAATAATAAAATCTATAATCTAAATGTGTACCTTAGAAAACTAGAGAAAAAAGGTAATAGAAACTTAAAGCAAACAGAAGAAAAAATAATCAAAATTAGAATAAAAATCAGTAAAATTCAAAACAAATAAATAGAGTAAATCAATGAAATCAAAAGGTGGTTCTTTGAAAAGATCAGTAAAGTTGATAAACTTATAGCCTGGCTAACGGAGAGAAAAGGAGAGAAGATAAGAATTACTAATAAGCTATTACTTACCAGATGCTGGCGAGCATGTGGAGAAAAGGGAATATTTCTACACTGTTAGTGAAATGCAAACTAGTCCAACCTCTATGGAAAACAGTGTGGCAATTCCTAAAAGAACTAGAAATTGACCTTCCATATGACCCAGCTATCCCCCTTCTGGGAATATACCCAGAGGAACTAAAATCATTCTGCAAAAGCATACCTGCACACGCATGTTTGTTGCAGCACTATTCACAATAACAGAATCGTGGAACCAACTGTGCTGCCCATTGAAACTGGACTGGAATTTTAAAATTTGGTACATATACACAAAGGAATACTATGCAGCCATAAAGAAGGACAAAATTATGGACTTTGCAGCAACCTGGATGGACTTAGAGTCTATAATACTCAGTGATCTAACACAGAAACAAAGAACTGAGTACCATATGTTCTCACTCATTAGCAGACCCTGAACATTTATCAGAATACTATAAGAAAGGGATTGGCAGTAGTGGGAAACTGCCAGAGGAGGGGGGGCACACAATATTAATAAGGGTACCTGATCCCAAACCAGGCGAAGTGGGGACCAAAGGGAGGCCCAAACTTTACCTGTACGATGGCTACTTGTATACCTAATCCTGAATTTTACCCCACATGTTTAAAATAAAATAAAACTTAAAAAAAAAAGATTTACTATGGATTTACAGTAATTAACACAGCATGGTACTGGCCATAAACATAAAATGTGCCTGAACCACATCAATTTGCTGAATCTATACTTGGAATCTCTTTTAGAACAAAGCAGATAAAATATGAAGAAAGAAAGAAAGAAAAGAAAGAAAGGAAGGAAGGAAGGAAGGAAGGAAGGAAGGAAGGAAGAAAAAGAAAGAAAGAAGAAAAAGAAAGGAAGGAAGGAAGGAAGGAAGGAAGGAGGAAGGAAGGAAGGAAGGAAGGAAGGAAGGAAGGAAGGAAGAAAGATAGAAAGAAACCTGTTTCCTGAGCCTTAAAATATCATGTATGCTTTGGTTGACAATTTATAACGGAACTAAACTCCTCCTTTGTAAAATAGCAACGACACGTATTGTTCTATATTAAATGATCACTGGTTCGTAGCATGCTGTCATGGGAATTAAACGGTCACCCTGAAAGACACAGAAGCACAGAGAGGCCACCAATGATATCTCAGAAGAAGCAAACAAAGACAAGTGTGAGGGAGGCAAAGGAATGAGGAATGAGAAGGAACAAGGAGAAAGGAAAAGAAGCAGTTGGGTGCTAGTCAGGCCTGTGCCTGCTTCAGTGGGCTTTTTACTACTCCAGTTAACCTCATTTTCACCCCAGGTATAAGAGTCAGTCCACCCTTAAGTTAAACATATTAGTATAGAAGTTGTTATTATTTGCTCCATACCCAAACTGCTCATTCTGCCTGTCACATAGGAACAGCAAGATAAATAGCAGTTTTTTTGTTTCTTGCCTGACCCTTACCTATTGGCAACTCCTGAGATTTTGCTCTTTCCTCTACACCTTGCTGTGTGTGTATCTGTAAAGGTATGGACTCAATGTAAAGACTCTCATTTCCATCTCCCTCTTCGTCAAGGAGTGATTTTGTGTCGAGTACCTATAGAGACATTATACAGGTGTTTGGCTTCATACTAAGCAATTTTAAAATAGCCAGTTGCTCAGGTGTGAAAGGCCACTAGTCCTACCTCGTGCTAAGAGAATGATCCTGGAAATTTTATCTACCTTCTCCAAGTCTTGTTTCTTCTGCAATAAAGGTATAATAGTATTTACTTGACAGGATGGTTAAAGGGATTAAATGAAGAGAAAAACCATGTAAAGTCCCAGTGTCTGACAACTATTAGGTACTACCCATCTCTTTTCTTCTATAATAAATGCATTGCTTACCAAATTTGAGAAATGTTATTCTAAAAAGGATAAAACTCCTCAAGGGCCCATATCATTGTCCAAAATTATGTTTATTATAATGTCACTTAAATATTTACACATCTAAAACTAGACATAAATGCCTTTGCTTATAGCTTTCACACAAAATATAAAACAAAACATCCTCACATATTAAAAATAAACCAAGCTACATAACCAAAGAAAGTTAAATAACATTAATTCCATGAAATTGATAATGTTGCTTTGATTAGCCTAAGTCACAGTCTGTAACATGAATATGTTACTGATGACAACAACATGGATTCTTGATTAAACGTTCCTTCATTGGCCTGATGACCCAGTCTCAACCCTCTGCCAGTTTCCTGACTCAAACTCCTGCAAAACTTCTGTAAGTACAAAATGATATATTATAGAACAAATGCCTCCTTTGTGTATTAAGTATATTTTTTGCATTTTTCTGACGGACAAGAAACAGAATTTCATTGATCTACAATGCCTTTGATTATTAAATACATCATTATTTTATATACCACTAAGAAAAAACACTTCTAATTAAATATGTCAATGCTAAGGTGGTATCAATTGTAAGGTGCTTAATAACTTTAGAAATACAAAATAGTGAAAAGTTTATCTTATGATTAATGAATAAAATAGTGCTACTTGCCGGGCTCAGTGGCTCAGCCTGTAATCCCGCGCCTTGGGAGGCTGAGGTGAGTGGATTGCCTGAGCCGGCGGGTTCGAGACCCGCCTGGGCAACCGAGACCTCATCTCTACAACAAATCAAAAAAATTAGCCGGGTGTGGTAGTGCGCGCCTGTAGTTCCAGCTACTTGGAAGGCTGAGGCGGAAGGATCGCCGGAGCCCAGCAGGTCAAGGCTGCGGTGGCCGGGAGCGGCCACTGCACTCCAGTCTGGGCGACAGAGTGAGACTCCAACTCAAAAAAAAAAAA
>CAUYQG010064657.1:0-21950 GCA_963574415.1 Tarsius wallacei | reverse complement strand
CTGGGAATATACCCGGAGGAACTCAAGTCACTCTATGAAAAAGATACCTGCACATGTATATTTATTGCAACATTGTTCACAATAGCAAGAACCTGGACCCAACTGTGCTGCCCATGGAAAAAGGACTGGATTTTTAAAAATGTGGTACATATATGTACACGTGGAATGTCCTATACACAATGGAATATTACACAGTCATAAAGGACAAAATTATGAACTTCACAGCAACATGGATGGACTTAGAGTCTATAACACTGAGTAATCTATCCCAGAAATAAAGAACTGTGTATCACATGTTCTCACTCATAAGAAGACCTTGAATAATTATCATACTACTGTAAGAAAAGGATTGGCAGTAGTGGGAAGCTGTGGGGCTTGGGGTACACCTCATCAACAAGTGTACCTGCATAGACTACCCCTGAATTGTACTCCACATCCGTAGAATAAAACTTTAAAAAATAGACTCCCTTAGCTATGTTTTATTATCTGTCCTCTCTCTGTTCACCACTGTCAGATGGTGGTCTTAAATTCAGTTGACAGAGAGGTTTTGGATGATATTATGGGTGGAACTGTATCCCCCTCTTCCAAAAGATATGAAGTCTTAGCCACTCATACCTCAGAATGTGACCTTATTTGGAAATAGGTTCTTTACAGAGGTCATCAAGTTAAAATAAGGCATTAGGGTGAGCCTGGTGTCCTTATGAAAAGGAGCAATTTGGACACAGACAGACGTGTTCAGAGGAAAGACAAGGTGAAGACACACAGGGAGGGAATGGCCATGTGTAGATAGAGGCAGGGATTGGAGTTCTGCTGCTACAGCCAAGGAATTCCTGGAGCCACTGGAAACTGGAGGAGGCGTGGAGAAGATTCTTCCCACAGCCCTCAGGAGGAACCAACCTGCTGACACCTGATCTATCCTGGACAACTCCAGAACCGTGAGAAAAAAAATGTTGCTATTTAAGTCACCCAGCTCATGGTTCTCTGCTACAGCAGTCCTAGGAAACAAACACAGTTGGGAAGCTCCCTCTTCACCAGCCTGACTTAGGTGGAAAATAGAAAACCCAGACCTCATCTTGCCCTGATGCCAGAGCGAGGCCAGTCCACTTGGAGGGCAGAGAGTGTGCAAAGGTCCTAAGATGGGAATTTAAATGTCTGCTACCCAAGTGGAGGGAAATATAGAGGAAAATATTCCATAACTACATAAAGGTGGAATGTACAGATGAACTGGGATAAATATGGCAGGACCCAGGCCTGGCAGCGTGGGCAGAGAGCAGCTGAGGACAGGGCAGGGCAGACAAGGTTTCACTGCTCCCACCACAGCCATGGCCATGCCCTGTGCTGTGGGCACATCATTCCACCATTTAGGTCTCTCTGTCTCTGTCTCCAACATGTGTTTTTGGAGTGGTCTTGTCCACAGCTCCAGCGAGTCCATGCTCCACAATCTTTCAGCGTTCTCAGAGGCCTGGATATCAGCAGAAGGCAAAAGGAGGGCACACTTGATAAAACAGTGACCATAAACACACTTTCGAAACAACTAGTAGTTTGCAGAACCCAATTCCACAATGTTAAAGCTATGTCTATGTAATGTGGCAGCCCCAAATCTTAGAGGGCTTGTGCATAAGGTTCTTTATATATTCCAAAGAAGTCACTGGCGGTCCGGCAGGGGGAGGCATTGGTTTTTTAGAACTTACAGAAAGTACCAATGGCAGCTGGTCAGTGAAGAAATAATCTACACCTTGGGACGGTATAGCAAGCCATTTTATAGTCAAGCAAGTTCATCACTCAACTTGCTACCCAGGGGTTGCAATCATAGTGAGTAAGAGTTCCATCCACGTTGTTCTCAGCTGTGCTCAATTACCTGCACCTCATGGCTGGTTCCTGGAGAGACCTGCCTTGACCTGGGACTGCTCCCTGAGGGAAGGGGCAGAAAGAAGCCAGGTATCCTGGGAAAAAGTCAACGTCTGGACAGTTACGTCCCAGTATATTTCCCTTAGCATTTGTTCTTAGCCTGGGTTGGTGGCATTGATAGAATGAATGGTAAGACCCGTCAGCGCTGGAGTGTGTTGCTAGGTCTTAAGGAGACCTACTATATGAAGCTAGCTACAGTCTCTTACATTCTATTTAAAAGCAGAAGTGGAAAAAGAATCGCAGAAAGGAAGAGACCCAAAGGAAGGCACCTTTGGTCTGTTAGAGAATAGACTTGTCCAGAGGGGCCCAAGATAATATACAATTGGCAGCCTTCTTGTCAATTCTGTCACTTCAGTCCCAGGGGCATTGTATGTCAGCTGTATAAACTGCTATAAATAATTATTAGTTTTTGCAAAATTTGTGTCCTGACAGAAACACTACAGTCCTGTGGGAAATACATGTCTGAACTATCTACATTTGGAAACAATTATCTGCCTCCCAAATCTGCCCCCACAGTCTGCGATCACCGAAGTGTGGTAGCAAGCCAAGTGTGAGCGTTCTCCTCCCTCCAGATGGGTGAGGTGGGGGTGGGGGAGACCGTCCCAACTTAGTCTGGGCAAGACGCAGCTCTTGTCTAAGGGAGAAACAGGGATCTTTGAGGTTATCTATGCAAACTTCCACTTCATTCAAGAAATCAGAATATGACCAAATGGAAGAATTTTTGATCCATTCATTCAACAAAATCCTTATGGGAACTTACTGCCTCCCAGGTGTTAGACACTGGAGGTACGAGACAAACTAAGTATATACTTTCAGATAAAATACAATAAGAACTGGAAAGAAGACAACAAGGACACTTAACTTTGAGAGTGGGATCAGGCTTTGATAGAAGTCCTCTCGGAAAACGTGGAATTGAGATCTATGAGGTAAGGAGGCGCTCGCCGTGTGAAGACAGAGAGCAAGGCCAGTCTACTTGAGGGCACAATATGTGCAAAGGTCCTGAGATAGGAACTGAAATGTCTGCCACCAAAGTAAAGGGAAATACAGAGGAAAATATTCATAAGTAGGACAAAAGGTTAGGGCTCTAGAAGGATCCACAGACAGCAATTTGTCAAACACCATTAGTTTCTATTTTCTAAAGTTTAGAAAGTCTCAATGCCTTCCCTAAAGTTTCACAGCAAGTCAGTGGGAGAGGGGGACTAGAACCCAGAACACTGGACTATTTTATGTTTTTAAACTCTCTCTCACTCTATTTCTATTTTATATACTATGCTGTACTACAGACCGCTTGACCTTATTTCTCCTGAAATTGTGTATCATCAAGATATTTTCTTGAATGTTATTTCTGTCCTTAATAGGCATTCTTAGTTTTATTTATCTTCCTTATAAGCTATGAAGGCTTTTTTCAAAAGACAAGAGCTAATTTTCTTTTTCCGCTAGGCACCAACCGTCTTCCTTATGCCATGCACGCCACCCACAGACACTTTCTCTTGGAATAAATGTACTCTATACGTGCAAAGTGGCAAACCAAATCCTCTCTTTCACCAAGCGGAGCAATTTGAGTTTACGCAATTCCTGTTCTTCCAAAACACTAGAAACCATGTTACACAAGTGCCTTGCAGATCTGGAAGGGATATAGGAGGTCATTTTATCATATGGCATTCATCCATTCACTCATTCACTTATTCAACTGGCTAGTGGTCTCCTCGGGGAAGTGCATGTGCTCACAGCATGGCTATTCCTCCAGCAAGGGCACTTTGCCTCCAGGGTTCTGACATCTTGTGACTTGACTGTACCCTCCACTAGACCAAGACCAACATTCAAGGACCATTCAAGCCCAGCAATACACTGCACATCGAATCTGGTGCTCTCAACAGTTTATCAAATTTATTTTTTATATTGTTTTCAGAAGTAATCCATGTGCATAATTCCAAAGTCAGCATCACAAGGCACGCTTGGGGAAGTCTCACCTCCTCCTGCCCCTGGCTACTCTATTCCCCAAGCCACACCTCCACGCTCTCTAGATAGAGTGAGCACGGGGAGTGGTTTGTCAAACAGTTCCAAGCTGTGGCTGCTGCCTTGGTGTAAATCTTAGTAGCGACCCTTTCACTCTCAAAACTATCCCATTCAGGCAAAAAATAAAACGGTTGCCCTACCGACAGTGAGTCACTTTCACTACTTCCTTCAAGCTTTTCTTCATGCAGAATCATCAGACGGGAATATCTATTTCCATTTCCCCCTCTTTTGTAGGTATGCTTTTCAGCCCTTTCTATCGAAAGGGTGTTCACTTTTTCTTTCTTTTCCTGCTTTCCTTGCAGCTGCATGGCACCTGTTGTGTTAGATGACCAAGGCTTATTCGCCAGTCTACTACAGATGAGCACTTGATTTATTTCCAGCTGCCTGTTATTATCATCAGTGCAGCGGGTCAGGGCTGTTTACTTATACTTGCCCTGTTGTGTCTATAGGAAAATACTCAGGGGGAGGGTCAAATGCAAATGCATTGGAAAGTTGGTATTGCCAAATTTCCCTCCATTGAGGTTGTGACATTCTGAAACCCTAAAACAAGATAGGAGAGATCACATTTTCATAGAACCTTGCTCTCAGATGTCTTACAGATGGCATGACTTCATCCATAGTTAGAATAAGACCCCAAGGGGAGCACTCTTGGCTTACCCCTCCCCAGAACTAGACTGCCAAAGAAATGCCAGCATATTTGTAGTTTGTTTCAATAGCGATATAATCTGGTGATTTTTTTTTTAAAAAAAGATTCTTTACAGCAAACACTTTCATCAACACTAGGCACTTTCAGTGTTTTCCTATCTTTTTTTTCCCCCAATGGCTAACAGTATTCTGCTAACTCTCCTAAGAATCTGGTCGCTAACCAGTGGTACTCCCATAGTCTGATGCATAAAGAAGATTATTAAGAGCCATAGAAGATTGTCCTGTCAACGACTATGTTGAGATTGTTGTCATTTGGTATGCAGTGTTTGTTAAATACTTACCTGCCATGCTTTTCAAGCCCTTTGGGCTAATGAGTTCAGTTGGGTTAATTTCCCCCATCCTACTGTTCCAGTGGCCTTGCTAAAATAAAGGACATGAACCCAAGTGGAAACTAGAAATGAGGATATATCACTTAATGTGTTCAAGAAGAGTTTCTTAAGCAGTGGTCCTTGGGCCACCTACTTCTTGGTCCAAATGTTGACATTTCTGGCAGAAATTATGTTGTTATATAGAATAACAATAAAGGCTGGTGAAATAACTGTCGGCTTTCTAGTTCTTATAAAATACAGTCTAGACTCCTTGGCCCACTAGACAGATGCCTTTCAAACCATCCTCCCTTCCCCTCTGTCTCCTTGGCCACAACGCTCTCCCTCATGGCCTTCTCCTGGCCTCCAGCTAAAGCCAAGAGCTTGCTGTTTTCAGGCGGGCTTCTCTCCTTCACCCCTCTTGTCAGCTGCACCCAAATATCACGTCCTTCAGAACCCGCCTCTTTCTGCCTGGGCCTCCTTCTCTTCTCTGGCCCCACACACTTGTCTGTGTCTCCAAGCTGCTGACTCAGGAGCTTGTGGAAGAAAAGAGATTGTGTTTGTTCATTTTTATATCTCCAATCTGTCACACAACAGGTGCTTTATAGTTGTTTATTTAATGAACACATTTATAAACACATAAATACACTTTCTCCCGTTTAGGGAGCATTTAGACAAAACTCCTAGTTATGATGAAGCCTTTTCTCCACCCATCCCAGATGTTTGCCCTTCATTTTGCTACCTTTGCAAGAAATGTCGGGACACATGTCTTTAGTTCCAGAAGTCTTTGAACAGCCTTCCTTTTCGCCTACCTTAGTATTTAATCGGCATCTGAGAATCTTGTTTCTGATTCTCTAGCAGCATTAATTCACTTTTCCATCAAGATCTTTTTGTGAAAAAAAATATTCTTTGTGAAAAATATTAAATTAAGTGAGGAAATATTTCCGCCATAGACTCTTCCAAAAATGACGGTGACAATCTGAGGATGAGAGTTTCAACTACTTGACCCACCACTTTTTCCCAAAGGAGATTTTCTCTCCATCGTGACCTCTGAGTTTGATGTCATTAAAGGAACCAGCAGTTTTTCTCATATTCTTTTACTGAAATTGGAACACCTACACTAACATTCTCTCAGAATTCTTGTGTCTGTTTGGATCACAGTGGAATAGAGTACCTGACCAGTAAAATTTTTTTTTTAATTTTTATTTTCAGAAGACAGAGTCTCGCTGTGTTTCCCAGGTGGGAGTGCAGTGGCACAATCATAGCTCACTGCAGCCTCAAACTCCTGGGCTCAAGTGAGTTTGCTGGTACTACAGGTGAACCATCATGCCAAACTAATTTTTAAATTTCTTCTGGAGACGAGGTCTTGCAATGTTGCCCAGTCTGGTCTTGAAATCCTGGCCTCAAGCAATTTTCCTGCTTCAGCCTCCCAAGGTGCTGAGATTATAGGCATGAACCACCACACCTGGCCCTGACCATTTATTGATGCTAGCTACAGTTGAGGGCAGCCTCTGTCATTGCAAGGAGGGGAAAAAGACAGACAAAAATTCCACGCAAAAGTAAATAAAATGTATTGTGGAATATTTTTATGTCAATAATATATCTCTACCTTGTAATTTTGTATGACTTCAGAGATTTTTATTTTGTGGCTTTAAACATCTTAATCCAATCTACATTTATGAACATTTAATTCTCTCCTTTTATAAGCATCTCTTGAAGATAGTTTTGAACTCTAGTCAAGCTGTTAAAATCTCAACAAGAAAAATGGAACCCGGAGGTTCTTATTTCTTCCAGGGTTCCTGAGAACAGTGGTTGATTTTGTTCATCAGGCATCCACACCAGGCGGTCTTAGAACCCAAACAAGGTGTTGGCCTGGCCAAGGAACGCGAGCTCTATGTCCCAACTCTGCTTATTGCACTGAAATCGTGGTCTTTCACAAGACATCAGTTTTTCATCTTCAGGCTGAAGAAACAAATCTCCTTTAGGCAGAGCTCACCCAATGATGAAAGATCTTGGCTAATAGAAATTTATTGGAGTAAGGAGAATCTGTAGAAATCAGAATGTGAGATTGCCAATTTCATGACAAACAGTTCCAAGAGCGAGAAGCCCTTTGCTATATGGGTGGAAGATCACTCAAGAGCCCAATCTTCCACCACCTCCTCTGACAATGGAGTAGGAAACATTGTAACTCTGAAATGATGAAAAGGTTTCTTTTGTGGTGTCTGCAGTTTGGGTTTGCAGTTTATTCGCGCTATCTCCTTGTTATCTCTGTTATTGATGCGAGCCTCTGTTCAAAGTACTTCGATTTCACCACAGTCTATTCTACTCCAAGGTCAGAAGGCTTTTAAGGTTTTAGAGGATTCTACGTGATAGCTTATCATGGCTATACAATCATAAAGTAGCATTTTGTAACACAGTTAATGAAGCGCTTGGGTTTTTTCTATAAAAATAGAAAGTATTATGTTGCATATGGTCGTGTGTGTGTGTGTGTGTGTGTGTGTGTGTGTGTGTGTGTGTGTGTTGTTTTTTCTTCAAAGGGAGGAAAAGATATACGTCCAATGTAGGCAGGATATTGAGGACTGTAGACACGTGAGTGCATTTTGGAACTTAAGTGCTCGTATGGTGAATGAGGGGGAAATGCTGGTGAAACTCAGAAGCCAAACATGTAAAGTGTAGAAAACACCTGGCAAAATATCCAAGCTGTAACAACTAAGCAGAGACAGTTCCTTCAAGAGACAGGACGTAACCTATGTTTTAGAGCCAAGAGGGACCTTTAAATGTGCCTGGCACAAACCAAATGTGCCAGACACCCGGCCACGCCATCCTTCCTCCAAAACAGCCTCCCTCCACCCGCCCAGGGCCTCCTACTACCTCTTTCCTCAGCAGCTCATCTGTGGGAGCAGAAGGCACTCTAGATTCATACTACAGTATATTTCCAGATGGAAAATAGGAGGTCTGGGGTTTCCAGGATGTGGGCAGACGCTGGTGGGATTAGAGACGAAACAAAACTAGCTGTGAGTTGATAACTGTTAAATGGGATCATGGAGGTGACTGTGCTATTTCTTTCTACTTTACCCATGTTTGATAGTTTTAACAATAAAACTTTTTTTAAGGTCGGGAGTGGTGGCTCTGGCCTATAGTCCCAGCACTTTGGGAGGCTGAGGCAGGAGGATCCCTGGAGCACAAGCATTCGAAACCAGCCTAGGCAATATAGTGAGACCTTGTCTCTATAAAAATAATTAAAAATTAGCTGGGCCTGGTGGTGTGCGCCTGTAGTCCCAGTTACTCAGGAGGCTGAGGAGGAAGGATCACCTGAGCCCAGAAGGTCGAGGCTGTGGTGAGTTGTGATCATGCACTGCACTCCAGCCTGGGGGACAGGGTGAGACTTCAACTGAACAAACAAACTAATAATTCATTTAAAAAGTATGAGATGGTGCTGGGAAAACTGGCTGACCACATGCAGAAGATTCAAACAAGACCCCTGTCTATCCCCATACACAAAAATGAACTCTAAATGGATCAGAAACCTAAATGTAAAACCTCAAACCATAAGAACCTTAGAAAATGCAGGACACACCTTTATGGAAATTGAAACTGGCATCCAATTCCTGAACAAAACCCGAAACACACGGGACATAAGAGATAAGATAGACAAGTGGGACCTCATTAAACTGACAAGCTTCTGCAAAGCCAAAGAAACCATCAAGAGAGCAGGGAGACAGCCCACAGACTGGGAAAAAGTATTTGCCAAATCCAGGTCTGACAAAGGCCTAACATCTTGGATCTACAAGGAACTCAAACATGCTGAAAAGAAAAAAACAAACAACCCCATTACGAAGTGGGCAAAAGATATGAACAGACACTTCTCAAAGGAAGACATCCGAGCGGCCAACAGACACACAGAGAAACCTTCAACCTCACTAATCATCAAGGAGATGCAAATCAAAACCACACTGAGATACCACCTCACTCCAGTCAGAATGGCAATTATCGATAACTCAAAACATAACAGTTGCTGGAGAGGGTGTGGCAAAAAGGGAACTCTTCTACACTGTTGGTGGGAGTGCAAACTAGTGCAACCTCTGTGGAAAACGATTCCTAAGAGCTCTAAATATCGACCTCCCATATGACCCCGCAATCCCCCTACTGGGAATATACCCTGAAGAACTCCAATCACTCTATCAAAAAGATACCTGCACTCATATGTTTATCGCAGCATTGTTCACAATAGCAAGAACCTGGAAGCAACCATGCTGTCCATCAAAAGAGGACTGGATTAAAAAAATATGGTACATGTACATGATGGAATACTACGCAGCTGTAAAAACGAACAAAATCATGAATTTCACAGCAACCTGGATGGAACTAGAATCTACAATACTGAGCGACCTCTCACAGAAACAAAGATCTGAGTATCACATGTTCTCACTCATATAGTGGACCTTGAACATCTATCGACAGTGGTGGGAAACAATGGGGGGGGAGGGGAAGGGAGGTGGGATTAATGGTAGTCAATATCTGTCTGGGGACGGGGGACACCCCTTATCAACAAGGGTGCCTGAACGAAGCATATTTGTATACCTAACCCTTAACTGTACCCCACAATATCAAAATAAAAAATATTGATTAAAAAAAAAATAATAAAAATAATAAAAAAATAAGAACCCCCCAAAAAGAATGAGACAGTAAAAAAAAAAGTATGAGACAGTAAAAAAAAAAAAAAAAGGAAAGAAAGAAGGAAGAAAAGAAAGAAAGAAAGAAAGAAAGAACTCTATAAAGTGGAGGGTGAGGGGAGTTTGAAGGGTCCTACCAGCATTGTTCTCGTGTCCTACACATGGCTTTTGGTCCATAAGTATGGTCAGTGGGAGCAATGACTAGAACGATGGCATGTGAAGAAACTGGCAGAGAGAAACTGAGTAGCTATAAAGTACAGTCTAAGTATCTGTCCTTTTAATAAGCACTTCAGATTATGCAAGGCATTGAGTTCCAAAAGGTGTGTTTGGTCTTCAAAAGCTCCCTGACTGATGTGACTGATAGACACCAAATGGAAGCAGAACCTTTAGTAGGTTATAGTTTTATGGTTGAATAGGTAATAATAACTAGTCCTGTTTTTCAATATAGATAAAACCATGATGATTAATGAAATACATGTTCATTTGAAAATGTTACGGAATTTGTTGCAACTTTTGATGATTTTACATTTCCCCCCAATCATTAGGTACCAAAAGTACAATTACTCACAAGTAGGGGATAGTCGCAAGATTGATTTCATGTTAAGCAGCAGCCTTTATTCATTTAAATGCTGTGAATTACAGATGTGAAGAATAAATTCTTAGTGAGTAGGGAGGTGTATTATTCAGATTATACATACATATGAGGGGAAGAGAGAGAGAGAGAGAGAGAAGGAAGGGGCAAGCACCAAAAGAGATTTATTATGAGGTATTCGCCCATGTGATTATAGAGGCCGGTCTGCAGTCCGCAAGCTGGAGGCCCAGAAAAACCGGTGGTATGATTCCAGTTCAAACCCGAAGGCCCTAGGGGAGCCAATGGCATAAGTCCTAGTCCAAACCCAAAGGCCTGGGAACCAGGAGTGCTGATGTTCAAGGACAGGAGAAGATGGATGTTCCAGTTTGAGCAGGGAGTGAATTTGCCTTTTCTCCATCATTTTGTTCTATTCAGGTTCACAATGGATGGGACGATGCCACCCCCCACATTGGTGAAGGGAGACCTTCTTTACTCAGTCCACCAATTCAAATGCTAATCTCTTTCAGAAACACTCACAGAGACACCCAGAAAAAAAAAAAAATGCTTTCCCAGCTATCTGGGCATCCCTTAGCCTCGTCACACTGACACATAAAACTAACCATTGCAGGAGGAGAAAAGGAAGGGGTAATGGTGTGCAGGAAAGCAGGATTCCTGGGAAGAAGGAACCAGGCACCGATAAGCTGCCATGAAGCACTCGTGCACTCGATACAGTTATGCCAGACTCTCTGGATTTGCTAGGTGGTCTAGGGTGTGTGTTCATTATGTTCTAGGTGGGTAAGTCCCATTCTACATAGCTTAAAATTTTTTTTTTATTTTAAAGACGTGGGGTACAATTCAGGGTTAGGTATACAAATGTTCATTATAGGGGCACCCTTGTTGATGAGGTGTGTCCCCCCTCCCCTGACAGATTCCCACTACTGCCAATTCTGCTCCCCCCGTAAATGTTGATGACTCATTCAATTAATTTTTTTCACTTAATTGACTAAGCTAATTTAATGAATTGGTTGCTTTAGTGTCACACAGATATAACCTGGCTGCCAAATGTCAGGGTGCCCTGGGACAAAGGCCAGGCTGGCATGCTGCCCGTTGTAATTCTGGTCCCCCAAACTAGAGTTCCCCTCCTATACGGCACCCCACTGCATGGCCAGGTGTCACTCGCCTCTCTTTTTGCTGCTCTGTGAGGATTGGGGCTCGGGAAATTGGCACATTTGAAAATGGTACTCCGCCTACTGCTTTTGTTGTGAGTAATAAAACCCTGGGTCTCTGCCATCTTCATGTATGCTATGGCTTTGCTAGCATCTATCAAACTGTGGCAAGCAAACCCGTTAGCTGGCAGGTAGGGCAAAATCTGAGTCTTTTTTTTTTTTTTTTTGAGTTGGAGTCTCACTCTGTCGCCCAGACTGGAGTGCAGTGGCCGCTCCTGGCGACCGCAGCCTCGACCTGCTGGGCTCCGGCGATCCTTCCGCCTCAGCCTTCCAAGGAGCTGGAACTACAGGCGCGCGCTACCACGCCCGGCTAATTTTTTTTTTTTTTTTTTTTGATTTATTGCAGAGATGAGGTCTCACTTGCCCAGGCGGGTCTCGAATCCACGAGCTCAGGCAATCCACTCACCTCAGCCTCCCAAGGCGCAGGATTACAGGCTGAGCCACCGAGCCCGACTGACCCTTTGTTTTCAAACAGAGAAAAAAGAACTACACCTGTAACACATATAACCTTTATGTCTCTGTGTCATTTAAAAGGAAACTCTACCTCATCAGCTGTAGGCCAAAAACATAACAGAAATGGTGTGAGACAAAATTTAATCATAAGAGGTGAATTTGATAATAGAGAAAAAGTAATATCATAAAATCATAAACAATAAAACATAAAGCATATAAACATTTAACAAATAAACATAAAACAACCCAAATAAATTAGGGAGAATAATTTAGAGGTCAGTAGGTATTTACAACAAAAATATGATAAAAGAGAGATTTTTAAAAATCTATTTCTGTCATAATTTTTACAACAGTATTCACATGGACAATCTTTCAGTTTACTTTCTATTCAATTTATTACATTTTTTTGCCTCCAATGAGCATGTCTCCCACCCTTCTTCAGCCACTCACACATGCTCACCCTTACACCTTGCATTATTGATAAATGACACCTGATATTATCTCAGTTTTAAGTATACTACTCTCCAACCAATCGCTTCTAACTCTCCACCTCAATTTATACCAGGATGGATGAAAAGTTTGCAAATAATTGACTCACGGATGATTTGATTTTACTAATACAAAAAAGTGTGCATGTTTTCAGAACTTTATGACTTCACCTCCATCACAACCCAGTTTAGATACTCTGAGTCATCATCATAATCTCTGTCTTGTATAACATCATCAGCTCCCTTGATTGACTCTCCATTTATTATATCTTGTCAGAAAAATTTTCATGATGATTAAATCACAAACTCTGCCTACTCCACACCTGCCTTTATGCAGCTAAATAAATGGAGAAGAGCAAATATCCAATTTAACGAGTTTCACTCTAACTTTATGACTAGTAATACCAGGAGGACCCATATGCTACCGTACAGTCCTAGAGCATTTCCTTAGATTCTTCACTTTTTTCTACTCTTTTAGCTGCTACTGTTAGTCTTTTATTCCTTCCTCCAAGCCTTCATTATCTCCTCCTTCATTTTTACTCTCAGTTGATGACCTTACTCCTATTTCTCTGAGAAAAGAGAAACAATCCAAATAAGTCCTCTAAGAGAAAAAGAATGTAGAGTTACCAAATAAATAGAGAGGGGAAACAAACAAACAAAAAAAGTACTTGACCCAAAACAGATGAAATATTCCAATTAAAAGATAAAGGTGGTCAAATTGGAAAAAAAAAAATTAAACTTCATGCTGCTTGCGAGGCATATGTCTTGAATACAAAGACATAGGAAAGTGAAAAGATCTAAGGAACAATATGCTTTTCAAGCTCCAACTAGAAAAAAGTATAGATTTATTTATATCAAGGTCATCGTTAAGAAGTATTCATAAAAACAGATAATTAAAATATCTAAATCAAAACCCTGAACAGACCAATCATGAGCCACAAAACTGAATCAGTGACTAAAAATTTACCCACCCCTCCCCCCCCCCGCAAAAAAACTCTGAAACCTAATGGCGTCACAGCTTCATTCTACCAGGTGTACAAGGAAGAGCTGGGACCAAAACTACTAAAATTATTGCAAACAATTGAGAAGGAGGGATTCCTCCTGGACTCTATGAAGAAACTAATAAGACAGAAATATAAATACACACTGCAGAAGACCAGTTATGACAAAAATATTTCTTGAAATGACTAATAAAATTGAATGAAATTAAAACTTTGCCAAAACTGTTCAAGAAAGAAAAAACAGAAAAGATTACCAATAGCAAGAGTAAAAAAAAATGAGATATCACTGTAAGTGCTACAGATATTCAAAATGTAATGAAAAAACATTATTAACAACTTCATGGCAATAAATTTGAAAATGTAAATGCGATACACATTCCTAGAGGAACAAACTTAATAAAACAGACATGAAAAAAATCTGAGAAGGCTTATATGTATTAAAGTAATTGAATCCATAACTTAAAACCTATTTAACCCCAAACAAAACTCTAGGCCCAATTGGCTTCAGCAGTGAACTCTGTTAAACATTTATACAGCATATTACAGTCATCTCACATAAGCCCTTCCAAAAAAATAAAGAAATAAGAAACAATTACCAAGCAGTTTTATGAAGCCAGAATAATTTTAAAACTAAAGCCTACCATGGACATTACAAGGTATTAAAATCTCAGTCTAATCTCACTCATAAACATAGATATGCAAAAATTAAACAAAATATTCGTAATTTGAATCCAATTATATGAAGCACAGGAGATTATAATATTGTGACTAAACTGGGTTTATTTCAGGAGGACAAGACTGGCTTAAATTTTGAAAAACAATTAGTATAACTTTTGATATTAATAAAATAAAGGAGAAAAAACATGATAACAATATTTGCAGAAAAAAATATAATAAAATTTAGCATCTGATCATGACAAAAAAAATCAGCTAGGAAAAGAAGTGAACTTCTTTAATAATGTATGTCAACAACAACAAAAATACAGACCATGTCATTTTTTCATGACAAAATGTTAAAATAGTTTCTCCTGAGAACAAGGATGGGAGAAGAATGCCCACTTATATTATTCCTGCTCAACTGTTCTAGCTAGTGTTATATGGCAAGGAAAAATAAAAGGGGTCTTCTCTATGGAGGATTAAAAAGCTCTGCAATTTCTTCCTTAAATAAACAACATACCGCAGTACAAAATTGTCAGAAATAGCTATTAAGGGATTTTGAAATTGATTACAGTCAAAAACAAACTTAAAAGTGTTTGTTTATGAAAAGTTGCTAGATGTTGGGTAACAATAGTAGGATTATGTAGATCACTTACTTGAAACTCTTCTCATACTCTCTCCAGCTCAGTTGGCAAGGTGTTTCACCAGAGGACAGTTGTCCATAAAAACAGCAGCTTTTCCAGTTTCAGGGAGCTGCCTTTTTCTGGAGGTATTCTCTGTAAAATTAGCAAACTGGGCCCTATTAGGATGAGTGGCAGGTCGGAGGACAAATCAGAAAGTTAGCAAGGAGATTCTTAAAATGAGAGCAATAGAAGGGATTAATAAATTTTTTCATCCATCCTTGCTGTTTAGAAGGATAAATATACATCCTACTAAATAGTTTTTGGAGAAAAATAAAAGCAGTAGCAGACTTAAAACCTCCCTAAAATTTGTCCTATCCAAACTATACCCAGATCCATTGACAGAGAGCAAAACTTTAATGGTTGGAGATCTCCTATCAATCATTGACTGTTACTAAGCTCTTTAGAAACAGGAGTGATTCCCCAGGAAGCGAGATAAAATATAAAAATAAGGTTACAAGAATTAACTCAGCAGAAACACCAACAACCACACATTCAGGAACTACAGATTTCACAGATCAAGCAAGTTACATGAAAACAAAATCACTCCTATCAAAAAACAAACATACAGCTGCCCCCCCCACAAAACCAAGAAAATCCAGCAACAAACACCACTAGAGAAAAAAATCAGAACCTAGAGTTACTAAATGTTCAGTTTTCAACAATAAATTACGAGATATGCAAAAAAAGAAAAAAGGGAAAATGTGACACATACTTTCAAGTACTCAATAAAACTGCCCCTGAATGTGTTCAATGTTAGATTTAAGAGACAGAGATTTCAAAGCAATTATTATAAATATGTTCAAAGAATAATTAAAGAAAAATGTGTGTAAAGAATTAAAGGAAAATACAATTACTCAACAAATGGATAATATCAGCAAATAAGTAAAAACTGTTATTTTTTAAAAAGCAGTGGATTATTTCATCACAGATCAGATGCCATTGGTGCCTTCTGTAAGTTCTGATAAGCCAGTGTCTTTCCCTGCTGGACCTCCAGGTGACTTCTTTGGAACAGGGGCAATTCAGACACAGAGACAAAAACACAAGAACTTCATGTGAAGATTGAAGTGATACTACCATAAGCCAAGGAACTACTGTAAGCTGAGAGAATGGTCTGTAACAGATCCTTTCCTAACACCTTCAGAGGGTGATCCTGCTGATATCTTGACCTCAGACTTCTAGGCTTTAGCACTGTGAGATGATACACTTCTACTGCTTATACTCCTCTGTTTGTGCTACCTTGTTATGGCAGCTTTAGAAAACTAAAATATCACCTGTGTGATCTTGGGAAACTTAGACAAATTCTATGAGCTCTGATTTCCTAATCTGAAATTGAAGATTTGGAGGAAGTTTCTTTATTTTTAATGTCTTCAGTGAAGACTAGATATTTCCGCAATAATGTTACTCACCCCTCTATTATGACTGCACTCTTCTGCCGAGTTCTAACTTGGCCTTCACATCATCAGTGCTCAAGGTAAACTTAAATCTCCAAGAAGAGAGGTGAGGCACCCTGCACTCAGCAGGACCTCTTTGAACATATAGAGATCAGAAAGTGATGGCAGATGCTGGAACAAGAGAACCCTGTCCCCTGCCATCTGGCAGCCTCATACAAGAACTAAAGCCCTGCCTGGTGAATGAGAGGGGGTGAGTGATCTTAGGATACTTTGGGTCAGTTCCTCACCTCCCAGCTGCAAGTGAGTCATTGGTTCCATTCAGGAGGAGTCCTGGTCAGGGGACAGCAGTGAGTGACTAGAGCCCAAGTGAAATGGGGGGAAAAACCCACACTTGGACAGCCACTAAGAGCACACTTTTCACCAGCAGAGTCCAGAGACTGGCGCCCAAGCTGGGAAAGCTTGCCTCCAGATTGATCTCATCTGGTGCCTGCAACCAGCATCTAGCAGCTAACTCATTAGCCAGATCAGGGAGAATCACTTACCTACCCCCACAGGGTGAATCCCCCACCTATCCCCACAGGGTGAATCCCCCTAATGGCTCTTTTTTCAAGAGCTGAGCATGGGCTCAGAGAGGAAATGGTACAAAAGACACCTGAAGGTTCTCCCAAGACTTCTGGACTGCAAACAACAAGCAACAGATGGGAGCCATCTCCCACCACCTGCTCTCTGCAGAGTGCTTTCAACAGGGGCTGAAAACCAACCCAACCAGCTTAACAGCAGGAGAGAAAAGCTACAGTACAGAGGCCTGTCACAGGCTCTCTGTCTCCCTAAGTGACCTACATTAAATGACAGAAAAGGCTCTGGACCAGAGAATCAATAACTAGTGTCAAAGCAACAAAACTGAAGAGGAATTTTGGAGAGGAAAGCGAGGCATGTCACAAATGAGAAAAAATTAGCAAAAAAATTAGGCAATCCTCAGAGTCCTAAAGAGGCAGCCCCTGAAAAAGCAGCTATCAGAGCACAAACAATGGAAATCCCCCAAAATGACCTGCCCCAAATGACAGCCACAGAAATCAGAGGTTGGATGGCTAAAATGATCAGAGAGAAACAAAAGAAACTAAAGCAAAACTCAGCAAAGTCATATAGGAAAAGTGGCCTTGACCAATCTCAGAAAGGCCCTTTCTGAAATAATGGAAGTGAAGAACTTCATTCTGCAGTTTAAAAACACAGTAACAAGCATAGGGAGAAGGATCATTCAGGCAGGGAAAAGAATCTCAGAGCTTGAATACCAAAATATGGAACTAACCCAGTTTGTCAAAAACATAGAAAAAAGGCTCAAAAAGAAGGAGCAAAGCCTTCAGGAGATGTGGGACCATGTTAAGAAGCCAACTCTATGCATGATTGGTATCCCTGAAGAAGAAAAGAAAACTGAGAACACCGTGGAACAAGCATTCCATGAGATCATCCAAGAAAACTTCTCACATCTCACTAGAGAGGTGACCATTCAAGTGCAAGAAATTCAGAGAACTCCTGCAAGGTATCACATGAGAAGACCATCCTCAAGACATATAGTAATCTGCCTCCACAAAGTAAGCATGAAAGAAAAAATCCTAAAGGCATCAAGAGAGAAAGGTCAGACCACGTACCAGGGGAGAACCCATCAGAGTCACTCCAGACATATCTGCAAAAATACTACAAGCCAGAAAGCAATGGAGTCCAATCTGTAACATTCTTAAAGATAAGCAATTCAAGCCAAGAATTTCCTTCTCCACCAAACTAAGCTTTATCAGTGACAGAGAATCAAAATCTTTCTCAGACATCTAATTTTTAAGAGAATATGCCGCCTCCAGACCCATCCCTTCAGGAGATGCTTAAAAAGGTGTTAAACACAGGGGGAAAAAAGAATAGTCCTACCTATCACAAAAGAACAAGAAAACACAGAGTTAATGGAGCATACAGAGCACTCACAAAAATAAAAATACACACACATATAAATACAAAAGAAAGCAAAGCAACTCTCTATGAGCCCTATGTCAGGGATAAGCTCTCACATATCAATAATTAATTTGAACATGAATGGACTGAATGACCCACTGAAGAGACTTAGAGTGGCAAACTGGCTAACGAAGCATGCTCCAATGGCCTGATGCCTCCAGGAAACTCATCTTACTACAAAGGACACCCACAGGCTCAAAGTTAAAGGCTCAAAAATGATCTTTTAGGCAAATGGAAAACTGAAGAGAGTAGGCGTAGCTATTCTGATATCAGACAAAGCAGATTTCCAACCATCAAAAGTTTATAAAAAGGACACAGAAGGACATTACATAATGATAAAAGGCTCAACTCATCAGCAAGTAATATCCATCTTAAGCATATACGCACCCAACACAAGAGTACTAGGTTTTACAAAACAACTAATAAGTAAACTAAGAGAGGACATTGACAGTTATACAATTATAGTTGGAGACCTAAAAACTCCACTAACAGCTTTAGACAGATCATAAAGGCAAAAAACCAAAAAGGATATTGGAATCTTAACTAGATGCTTGATCAAATGGAGTTAACAGACATTTTTGGAACACTCCACCCAACATCTACAGAGTATACATTCTACCATCAGCACATGGAACATTCTCCAAAGTAAATCACATTCTCAGACAAAAATCAAGTGTGAGCAAATTTTAAAAGACCAAAATAATACCATGTATCTTCTCAGCTCACAGTGGAATAAAAATAAATATCACCAAAAATATCTCCCCAAAACAGACAAAGACATGGACACACTAAACAATGTGCTGTTGAATAACTTCTAGGTCAACATGGAAATCAGTACAGAAACAAAAAGATTCCTGGAAACAAATGAAAACAAAGACATATCTTATCAGGATCTCTGGGATGCCATGAAAACAATGATGGGAGGAAGATTCATAGCACTGCACATACACATCAAGAAAATAAAAAAATCACAAGTAAACATCCTAACATCACACCTAAGGAAGCCTGAAAGGCAAGATAATCTAAACCTTAATTTCAGTAGAAAAATCCAGCCATTAAAATAAAATCACAATTATAGGATATAAAAGACAAAAGTATCACAGAAAGATGAACAAAACAAAAAGCTGGTTCTTTGAAAAGATAAATAAAATTGACAACCCCTGGCCAGGTTGAGTAAAAAAGTAGAGAGAAAGTCCAAATAATCACAATTAAAAATGAAAAAGGCAAAGTCACAACTAATCCTGAAGGAATTCAAAAGATTGTCAGAGACTACTATCAACAACTCTATGCAAATAAATTAGAAAATCTAAAGGAAATGAAAAACTTTCTGACATCAATATAACCTCCCAGGGTTGAAACTAGAAAAATTGGTCTAAACAAACCAATAAATATCCAGGAAATTGACTCAGTCATAAGAAATCTCTCCACCAAAAAAAGTCCTGGACCAGATGGTATCCCAGCTGAATTCTATAAGACATACAAGGAGGAGCTGATACTCATTGTATTGAAAGTATTCCAGGCCACCGAGAATGATGGAATTGTCCCCAACTCATTTTATGAAGCTAACATCATACTGATACCCAAACCTGGCAAAGACCCAAAAAGGAAATCTCCTTGATGAACATAGACACAAAAATTGTTAGCAAGACTCTATCAAATTGCATCAAGCAACACATCTCAAGGGTCATCCACCATGACCAAGTGGGCTTCATTCCCAGGATGCAGGACTGGTTTAACATTTGTGAGACCATAAAGGTAATTCAGCACATTAACAGATGCACAACCAAGAACCACATGATTATATTATTAGATGCCAAAAAAGCATTCAACAAAATCTAGCATCCCTTCTTGATAAAAAGCCTCAAGCACTAGTTATAGAAGAAAAATTCTTCAAAACAGAAAGAGCCATCTACAATAAACTCACAACCAACTTTTTGCTTAATGGGCAGAAGGTGAAAGCATTCCCCCTAATAACTGACACAAGACAAAGATGCCCACTCTCACCCTGGAAGTCCTAGGCAGAGCACCCAGGCAAGGGAAGAAAATAAGGGGTATGCAAAAAGGAAAAGAGGGAGTTACGCTATCCCTCTTTGCAGGCAAAATGATTCTCTACTTTGAAAACCCTAGGGAGTCTGTCAAAAGCCTTACTGTACTGATAATTGACTTCAGTAAAGTCGCAGGATACAATATCAACTTGCAAAAGACAGTTGCATTCCTATATACCAGCAACAAGCAGGTGAAGAACCAAATGAAAAGCTCAAATTCACAATGGCCACACAAAAAAAGAGAGACTACCTTGCATTCACCTAACAAGAGAAGTGAAAGATCTTTACAATGAAAACTACAAAACATTGCTCAGAGAAATCAAGAATAACATAAACAAATGGAAAAACAACCTTTGCTCATAGATTGGAAGAAATGACATTGTCAAGATGTCCATCCTACCAATGGCGATCTACAGATTCAATGCAGTACCCATCAAATTATCAACATCATTTTTCACAGACCAAGAAGTGACAATTCAGAAATTCCTATGGGGAAAAAAAAGAGCATGAATAGCCAAAACAATCCTCAGCAAAAGGAACAAAGCAGGAGGGATCACACTTCCAGACTGTAAACTTTGTTACAAGGCTACTGTAAATAAGATTGCCTGGTATTGGTACAGGAATAGGCACATAGACCAGTGGAACAGGACAGAGAATCTGTAAGTAAAAATATGATCTCTCAACCAGCTCACTGTCAACAAAGCCACCAATAAAAATCATTGGGGATAGAAGGCAATACTTAGCAAATGGTGCTGGGGAAACTGGCTAACCACATGCAGAAGAATGAAACTGAACCCCTACTTATCACCATATACAAAAATCAACTAAAAAAGAATTAAAGGACCTAAACATAAAACCTCAAACTATAAGAAATCTGGAAGAAAATATCCTTATGCACATCAGAGTAGGCAATAAATTCTTGATCAAGTTCCCAAAAGAAAATGCCATAAAAACTAAGAAAGATAAGTGGGACTTTTATCAAACTGAAAAACTTTTGCACAGCAATGGAGACCACCAAGAGAGAAGAGACAACCCACAGAGTGGGTTTAAAAAATGGAAAATTATGCATCTGACAAAGGTCTAACATCCAGGATCTACAGTGAAAGGAGGGGAAAAAACAAACAACCCTATTAAAAAGCAAGCAAAGAACATGAATAGACACTTCTCAAAAGATGAGATATAAGAAGACACCAGAAACATGAAAAAGTGTTCAGCCTCACTAATCATCAGAGAGATGCAAATCAAAACTACAATGAGATGCCACTTAACTCCAGTAAGGATGGCTACCATTAATACGACAAAAAAAAAAAAAAGATGCTGATGTGGATGTGGAAAAAAGGGAATGCTTCTACACTGTTAGTTAGAGTACAAGCTAGTTCAACATCCATCAATTCCTCTTCTAGGAATATACCCAGAAGAACCTAAATTGCTGTACAAAAAAGACACTTGTACATGTGCATGTTTATTGCCACACTACTCACAATAGCAAAAACATGGAACCAACCCTGCTACCCATTGAAAGTGAACTGAATAAAGAAAATGTAGTACATATACACAATGGAGCATTATACAGCCATAAGGAAGAACAAAATTATGGACTTTGCAGCAACTTGGATGCAGTTGGAGACCATCATACTAAGTGAACTATCACAGAAACAAAGACAGGAATACCATAGGTTGTCACTCAAAAGGGGGCCCTGAACACTAGTCACGTTAGCATGAGGGAGGGATTGGCAGTTGCTGGACACTGCTAGGGGACTAGGGGAGGGAGGGAGGAAGGGAGAAGGGACAGGGGCACAAGGTGGCACTAAGGATACTTGGTCCACTACCAAG
>CAUYQG010064648.1:0-27373 GCA_963574415.1 Tarsius wallacei | reverse complement strand
TTTTTGAGTTGGAGTCTCACTCTGTCGCCCAGAGTGGAGTGCAGTGGCCGCTCCCAGCCATCGCAGCCTCGACCTGCTGGGCTCCAGCGATCCTTCCGCCTCAGCCTTCCAAGTAGCTGGAACTACAGGCGTGCGCTACCACGCCCGGCTAATTTTTTGGATTTTATTGTAGAGATGAGGTCTTGCTTGCCCAGGCGGGTCTCGAACCCGCGGGCTCAGGCAATCCACTCACCTCAGCCTCCCAAAGGCGCAGGATTACAGGCTGAGCCACCGAGCCTGGCTAGTAAATGTTTTCAAATGCGTTTTTGCCCTCATTCACTCTACTTCCTCGCACATACTTCATTCCTTCCTATTTGAAAAAGCTCTATTTAAAGTAACTTTTCTCCAGCAAACATATAAAAAAGGGTTTAACATCACTAATCATCAGAGAAATGCAGATCAAAACCATGATGAGATATCATCTCATACCGGTCAGAATGGCTATTATTAAAGAGTCGAAAAACAACAGGTGTTGGCAGAGAATGTGGAGAAATGGAAACACTTGGACACGGCTGGTGGGAATGCAAACTATTTCAGACCCTGTAGAAAACAGCCTGGAGATTTCTCAAAGAACTGAAAATAGATTTATCATTCGACCCAGCAATCCCACTACTGGATATATACCCAAAGAAACACTAATTACTCTACACATGCGTGTTTATTACAGCACTAACCACAATAGCAAAACCAGGGACCCAGTCTAAGTAGGGCTGGATAAAGAAAGTGAGATACTTAGGCACACGGACTACTATCCAGCCATAAAAAAGAGCAAAACTGTGTCCTTTGCAGTAACATGGTTGCAGCTAGAGACATCAATTCTGAGCAAATTATCACAGAAACAGAAAACTGAATATCATATGTTCTCTTTAATAAGGGGGAGCTATACACTGAATATGCATGGGTAAAAGGATAGGAACAATAGATACTGGGGCACTCTCAAAGGGGGGAAGTAAGGAGGGAGGCACAGGTTGAAAAATTACCCACTGGGGACTATGTCCACCACCTGGGTGTTGGGCTCAATAGATGCCCAAGCCTCACCATCATGCAATATACCTATGTAACAAATCAGCACATGTACTCCTTGAATCTAAAATTTAAAAATAGTGGCCTTTTCCAGTCAATCTCTCTCTTATCACTCTATTATCTTTACAGTACTTACACACTGTAATTATTTTATTGGTTTTATTTTTGTATAACCCCTTTCTCAACCCCCAGAGCAGAGAGTTCCAGAAGACTATGGACCTGGTCAGTTTTGTTTATAGCCTAATCACTGGACATCCTAATCATGGACTTCAGGAGTTCTGTCAATATCTGATGGAAGCGAATGAGTGAATGAATGAATCCAAGATGCTGTTTCAGACACTGTGCTGTGCTACTCAGATCCCAGTTTTCAGAATGTATTTCCCTGGACGCTGTGAGTGCTTCCAGCCGGTGGCCTTGGCTTAGATTTGCTTCTGCTGAAGGAAGCCACGTGACCCAAAGTCACGGCCCCTTTCTGGGAAGGCCTCCATCCAATGAATGATCAGGTGAGAGTTATTTGGGTTTGGTTCCCTGCACCTCAACTCAGGGCAATTCTGAAGGGTCGTGCCAGCTCAGAGCCTCATAGCTTGCTGAAGCCTCTGTTGATGGCGTTAAAAAAACTCAGCCTCTTTCCCTGCCCAATTCTGCCACTCTTCTTCCTTCCCTTCCTCTCTCTGGATGTTGATCCCAGAAGCACTCCCAGATAAACCTTCTGTACGCTCATCTCTAGATCAGAGCTGGCTTCCCAAAAGAACTCACCTGTGACCTTTACCGAAGTTTAGTTGATTTATAAATGGAAATTTAGGATTCAAAGCAACTTCCACTGAATTTTTAAATCAATGCACTTTCCCTGGACTGTTTGTTGGAAGTATAACACAATTCCCTCATTTTAAAACAAACTCCCTTCCTTTCTCTTTCTTCTTCAGTTCTCTTCACCATTAAAACCGACTTAACAATGGAGGGAATGCTTAGCTTAGTCACTGAATCTACTTGTATCTATCTTTTAGAATAAATCCACTTAGAATTTTTCATGTGGACTATCTCTTGTGAAACGAACACTGTCCTTTTCTGTATAACAATTTACTTCATTTTTATCTTCATAGCAGATATGACCTAAACTTAAATACATATATTTATGCATCTATATAGCTAAACATGTATATCTCTGGAAGCCATGTATGTTCTTTGGCTTTCACTTGAAAAACCTGAGAAAATCTAAACATCTAAGTAGGGATAGGTGGAAGAGTCCCATTGTAGAAGAGTTACTTATTTCCAAGAAGCTAAAACAATTTCTAGGAGTGTTTTCATAACACTGCAAAGTAACAGCCTTGGAAAAATCTCAAGTCCTTTGTGCTCCACGGAGAATTCAGCTCTAATCCATTTATGTGCATTATTAACAAAAGATGGAACCCAAAGCTTTGCAAAATGTGGTTGCCGAATCTTCTTTTTCTGAACGCTGAAATCTCTAAGTGCTTTTCTGTCGCACTTTCACGGAATGTCCTTGCGAGAACCTAGGACAGCACAATCACAGGCAGTTGGAACACTTTTTTTCTGCCCTCTTACTGTATAAACAAACGGAAAGCCCTATAGAATGCTCAGGTACTTGGGCCTCAGTGTGATCACATCTAACTATGATGTGGTTCACATTTTCCCTGGACCCTTGTTTTTAAACTATGTCTATTAAAGTTTCCAGCCTGGGCAACATAGTGAGTCCTTGGCTGTACAAAAAATAAAAAAATTGGCTGTAGTACCAGCAATTCAGGAGACTAAGGCAGGAGGATCGCCTGAGTCCAGGTGGTCTGAGGCTGTGGTGAGCCACTATGGTGCCACTACTCTCCAGCCTTGGCAACAGAGTGAAACCCCTACACAAAAAATAAAATAAAATAAAACCTATTATGGTTATCCCTAGACTCTCAGTTCCTTGAGAGTAAGGACCATGCATGGTTCTCCTTTGTATCCTCAGCTGCTGTGTAAATGCTTGTCATGTAAATACATACATGGGTGGGAATGGATTGGGACAGAGTCCTGGGTTACTTCCAAAGTTCTCTTTTACATCGCTTCTCAAGTGCAGGAAAAGGAGAAAATAATGCAAAAGTTATAACCATGTTTAATTTCTGCAAACTAAAACATAGTCAAGTACGGTAACCTCAACTGCCTCATTAATTGCTGACCCTTAATTAAAGGTATCATACATCACTAAGGACTGAGCCTAAGTAAATGCAAAATTAGATAAGCACAGCTATTACCTAAATATGAATCTAATACAGCTCCTTATTTAATGATTACACAAATAGGCTCTCAGGCTGAAGATAACAGATATTTGCATTACTACCATGCTTATTAAAAGGAGGTCTCAAGTTCAAAGTTCTTCCTTGTGGAGAAATGAATGCACACACATAAAGTCTTCCAGGGGCTCATATGATCGTATATCAGAAGCATCTGGGAATGACCACATAGTCTTCTCATGGGGAACTTTTGTACCCCTAGAGCCAGGTGATGTGGAAGTTAGATCAGGAGCTACATTTCTCATCCAGCATATCTGCACAGGGCTGGATAGAATGAGCACAATTGGATTATTCTATTCATTCTCTTTGGGGCAAGCCCCTGCCTATTCATTTTAAAGCATTTTTATCCCACAAGTTTCCCTTCGGTTTCCCCTCTGCATGTGTCTGTCCCGACGGGTTTGTGATTACCATCCTCTCTGGCTGGCATTTCAGAACTTGCACCTAGTGTTTATCTCAGTCCCTTGTTCCATAACCGGGGAAAGCAGGTCAACATTGCTCTTAACGTTTTCCGGAAAAATGAAGGAGAAAAAGGCTGCAAGGGGCTTGTTTAGGCTTGTCCCAGCCAGTGCACAGGGACTTCAAGTGCTCAGATAATAGCCTGGGCCACTTGACTGAACGCCTCTCCCCACTCTACCTATCCTCTCAAACCTGAGAGAGAAAATAAGCCCCTTTATCAATTAATTAAAGAACACGGGCTCTGGAGCCAGGCCAATTTGGGTTAAAAATCCCAATTCTAACACATTTGGTTGTATGATTCTGGGCAAATTTCTTTCTCTTTCTGCGTACACATTTCTTAATTTGTACCAGGGTGAAAATCCTGATCTCATTAGATTATGATGAAATTATTAATGCAATGCTCCTGCCAGGGTGCCTGGCACATTGCAGGTTACTCTCTAAAAGGGACTCTCATAATTTGTGTAGTTATTGGCTAGCAATTGCTTTTCTTGTTTTTATTTATTTAGAGATAGGGTCGTACTCTGGCCCTGAGGCTGGAGTACAGTTGTGCAGTCATAGCTCACTGCAGGCTCAACTTCCTGGGCTCTAGTGATCCTCCTACCTCAGCCTCCTGAGTAGCTGGGAATACAGGGTCAAGTCACCATATCTGGGTAATTAAAAGAAATTTTGTAAAGATGGGGTCTCACCATGTTGTCCAGGTTGGTCTCCAACTGGCCTCAAGTGATTTTCTGGCCTCAGTCTTCTAATGTGCTGGGATTACAGGCATGAGCCACTGCACCTGGCCTTGACTCGGGGTTTCTGATGGAGGCAGTTTAAGTGAACCTTCTGTTTGCTTGTCTTGGTGGGAGGTAGGACGGGCAGACAGATTGAATAGAGATGTGTGAAGGCCCTGCCTGAGTTTGCATGTTGGCACTTTGCTGTCTCTCTTCATGGGAAAAAGAAAAATGTATATGTGTGTGTGTTCCATTATGAGACATATTGGTCGTGGAAGAAGAAAGAGCAAGGTATAACGAATGTAGAGTCAGAAACAAATGAAAAGACTAACGAGGTGATGAAAACAACGAGAAACACTTGTCTTTGTTCCCAGTCACTTTCACATAGATGCAATTCCAGTGATTTGCTACAAGAAATGATATCTTCATAGGTATGATGGGTTGAAATAAAAAGAGAAGAAAATCAATATCGCACAAAGAAATCCAAACAATTGATTGCTTTAAAAAAAAATAAATTAATTCTGTGTGCTAAGCCCCAGTGAAGGAGACCCGCCCAGCTTTTCCTGGTGAACTGTTGATGTGTCGCCATTTGTGCTGGTGCATTTTTGAGCTGAGCTGCAGGGGATGTCATGTGTTGCGGTAATTGCCATGGAAACCATTGTTGTCGAATGAATAGAGAGGTTTTAAATCCTTGGTAATGAGCCTGAGAACCTAAGTAGGTCTTCAAGTTTAACTTGCTTGGAAGTGGTTCCTACTTCACACAGAGGCATGAGAGGCAAAAGGCAGGGGGCAAAGGCTGGAAGAGAGGAAGTTTTTATTTTTTTTTAATGCAAATAAAATAACCTAACATCATGTTACACTTCTGCATGTACTTTTTAATAACAATTAAAAAAAAAATTCACCAAAGATACACAGCACCAAGCCCCATGCTTTGAGCAGCACTCTTGCCTGTTGTACAAAGTGTCACTTTGATATATTCCACTTAAATAAACTCGGTGGCTCAGCCTGTCATCCCAGCACTTTGGGAGGCCAGAGGCGAGCAGATTGCCTGAGCCCAAGGGTTCGAGACCAGCCTGGGCAACTTGGCGAGACCCTGTCTCTACAATAAATCAAAAATTAGCCAGGCGTGGTGGCACACGCCTGTAGTTCCAGCTACTTGGAAGGCTGAGGCAGAAGGATCGCTGGAGCCCAGCAGGTTGACGCTGGTGTGGCCATGAGCATACCACTGCACTCCAGCTAGGGCGACAGAGAGAGAGAGCCCAACAAAAATAAATAAATAAATAAATAAATAAATAAATAAATAAATAAATAAATAAATAATAAACGCTTTCGATTCAACTCTCACAAACCTCGACACATGAGAATGTTAAATATTTTTAAGCCCATTTGTTCCGAGGCTCACCTAGATGGGGGTGAAATCCCTGAAGGTGGGAGCAGAGTTTTGCTGCCTTTGTATGACTCCAAGTTCATAGAATACACATTGTGTAAAGGGTCCCTTCAGAAAATACACAGCCTCAGGAGGTTGCTACCGTTTGAAGGGTGATTAGAATTGACCAATGACCACAAGAATCCCACCCCTCCACCTGCAACTTCTTAGGATCTCTCTCCTGTCTTTCCTTCTTATACATCTATGATTCTCCCACCCAACCCTGGCCCAAGACCCTTTCTGGTTGGGTGCCTGCCGGGCAGCATGGTAGTGGCAGCAGCATTGGAAGAGACAAAGAACAAGGGACAAAACTTGGGAAGGGATTGCCTTTCTCTCCTCCAGTGGCCCAGAGAATCCCACTAGGCTCTTCCCTCTCCTCCAGAGCCACGAGGGCATACATTCCCAGGGTTTTGGATGGAAGCTTCTTCCTGATCATTGATGTGGCAACCCTGTCATTCTCCAAAAGTATTTTTTTTGTTTTTGTTTTTTTTTGAGTTGAAGTCTCACTCCGTCGCCCAGACTGGAGTGCAGTGGCACACTCACGGCTACTCCACCATTGACCAGCTGGTCTCCGGTGAGTTTTCCACCTCTGCTTTCCAAGTAGCCAGGACTACAGAGGCGCACTACCATGCCTGGCTACTTTTTGATTTATTGCAGAGACAAGGTCTCGCCAAGTGACACAGGCTGGTCTCGAACCCGTGGGCTCAGGCAATCTACTCGCCTTGGCCTCCCAAAGTGCTGGGATGACAGGCTGAGCCACTGAACTCCACCGCTCTCCAAAGGTTTTAAGAGAGAAAAAAGAAGGTGGGGAGGGGAAGAGACCCAAGGAAGAAGTCTTGATATTCTGTCTATCTTTGTTCCTAGCTTTAAAAACAAAAGCCTCAGACTCCCCAAAGGTTCTGTGCTGCCTTAAGTAGCCAATGCTCTATGAAAAGTCTGAGGAGATCGTCCTTGGCTGGAAGGAGCATGGTGGTGGAGGAGGGCAGACTCATGAACTCTCTTATCTGTCCTGGAAAGTAAAAGAAGTGAAAGGGAAGGTAAGAGGAAAGGAGGATAAGGGAGGGGAAGGAACAAAGCAGTAGGAACCTTCAGAGATCAAAGCCTGTGTGGGCAACTTGAGGAAAGAGGACCTTTGCTTCTAAGGGTCCACATTCCTATTCTCCAGGGAAATGCTACAGGGTTGCCAGAATGGATGCTCTGGAGCCAGAGTGCCTGGATGAGAGTCTTGGATCCGCCATTATTCCCTGCCAGGTACTTAATCCCTTTATGCTTCAGATTTGCCAGATGTGAAAAGTAGATGATTGTAGCGCATGGGCAGAAGAATTAGTGTGAGGATTGCATGTAAATTTCTTAGAGAAGTCCTAAAATATAGTAAGTGATCAATATAAGGAAGTGAGTAGGATTATGCATCTCTAATTGTGCAGAACTATCTCTTCTGGTTCTCCACTGAGCTGGAAAGCCTGGCCTGCCTGCAGAAGTCATAATTCACCATTTTATATGGGGAATCTGCCCACCCTCCCCTCTCCACAAGGGGATTCGTGGAGATGCAGAGAAAAGGGAAGCCAGGGGGCGGGCGTGTTGCTTTAGTGCTATTGGAGAGCGATTACAGCTGGGAATCTGGCAATTCTAAAATGCTGCCCAGCTAATAACCTCTCCACTGGGAAGTTCCCAAGGGAATTCTATGCAACGAACAGTGTGGATTAGTCATGTTGGTAGGGCTGGAGCCCTCCAGTAAATGCTGGAAATGGAGCACACGGCTTAGAATTTTTTTTCCCCCTGCAGATTTAAAGCTTGACATTTCATCACTCTCTAGCCAGTCTAGTGAAGGAATGAAGTCCAGGAGAAGGTGGGAGAAAGGTGGCCGTGCCTATAGCCAGGCTCTTGGCCATAATGCCACCCTCTCCAGTGATGCTGACTCCACCTGCCCTGTTTGAAAATACACCTACAACTCCCCATCCCATTTCTCTGCCTTAGTTTTCTCCTTCGTGCGCAACATCGTCTGAGATCCTCAGTGTTTTAATTATCTTGTTTATTGAGGCTCACTCAGGACGAAAATGCAAATTCCACAAAGAAAGTGATGTGGGTCTGTTTTGTTCTCTGCTCTGACTCAGCAATGAAAACAGTGCCTGGGATAGAGAAGGCACTTGACACATATTTGTTGAATAAATGAAGTGAAAGAAAGGCTGTGGGGTGTGACTGTGTACTTCCTGCATACATAGGAGCTCGTGTAACTAGTAAGCCCAGCCCAGTGAGTGTTCTGGAATGTCCACCAGTCATACCAGCTAGTTTTCTGCTAGGGTTGGGTCAGAGAAGCAGAGACAGCAAGTCGTTTTGGAGCTGGTGGAGGGAGAAGAGGCTGGAAATTCCTTTCCAAGTAGAGGGAGCAGGTGAGAGACTCAAATAAATGGTATGATGGATTAGAGACTATTACCCCTAATCCCAGAAGTGAACTAAAGTTAGATTCTGGACTTGTTTTTCCACGAACACCTCAGGTGGTTAGGCAATCTGTTAGTAATAGTTTATGGTGTTTCGGGGGCCATCCATGCCACCGTGGCAGTGTGGAAACATAAATTCTGTGTTTCAAACAGCAATAAGCATGTATGTTTTAGCATGCCCACAAGTGATTTATGGGTACCTGTCTTTTTTTTTCTTCAGGAAAGAAAAATGAAGAGGAGACCTACGCACCTTAGAAAGAATAAATTCAGAATGAAATTTCCTCTTCTAGTTGGCTGCAGGCTACTATTTAGTGACAGCTATTCTTGGGAAGTTGACCTGAGTTTTGGGAAGCTGTCCAGAGTCATAATAGATATAAATCAGATGGATGATTTTGTGACATTGAGCCCTCATTCAAGATTTCCTCTTTTACCCGGTCTAATTGGTTGGTAACCCAGCCTAAAGCCCTGCACAGTTGGCTTTGCAGTGTATATTACGGTACCAAAGCACAGAGAGCAATCAGGGACTTCTAAAGTTTCATCACATGGGAAATTTGCATCCAATGACTATTGTGGCTCAATTTTTTAAACACTCCTAGAGCTTCTTACCAAATATCATGGCTAAGGTTGGAAGCCATAGTCAGGTGGGGAGAAAGGCAGTAGAGAGCAGTCCACATGTGAGCAGAAGGAATCAGACCTCACCCCTGTCCTTGTTATTGGTGTATTACCTTGGAATTCTCAGGTGGGCCCATTTAAATGAGTTGAAGATTTATATGACTTGCAATCATCAAAGGGTAAAGAGGGCCCTTGCCAAATAATAGTATACTCCCTTCCTTTCATCTGCATCAGTGTATTATTTCTACTGTGTATTATGACCATGGATGGTGTCTGAGTTAATATGGTAACACTAATGGGAAAATGAGTCCTGTCTTAGTCACCTGTCACCATGCATACATGATGAAAACAAAACAATTGGTGGGATTTCTGAGCAGCCAGTATACATCAGACACTGAGCTTTGTGTTTACATTCCTTATCCTTAATCCTTATAACATCCTGTCAGGTGTTTAACTGATGAGGAAATTAAGATAGAGAATTGATGAAGTTTTCCATGGCCACATGGCTAATGAATAGTAGATTCAAAGTCATACAAGGGCGGGGGGGGGACCCAAAAAGTCCTGGAATTTATTTATTTAAAAAAATGTGTATTTAATTTTACAGGCTTAAACTCCAGTCACCTTCAAAGTACTCTCTGTTTGATGCAATCCACCTGTCGAGATGCTTTTTTTTCACTGCTCAAAACAGTTTTGAACTGTCAATGTTGATGCCTTTTGGTGTTTCTGTCATTTTTTGTTTTACCCCTTCCACATTGGCAAAATGTTCTCCTTTGAGGACTTTTTTTTCATCCGGGGAAACAAACAAAAAAAAGTCACTTGGGATGAGATCAGATGAATAGGGAGGGTGGGGCACTGGGTCATGCCGTCTTTGGTCAAAACTGCTGAACACTTAGTGCAGTGTGGGCAGGTGCACTCATAAATCACCCATCATGAAATGGACAAATGTGTTGAAACAAACTCCAAAAAAAAAAAAAATTACCGAAGCTGAACGCAGCCTCTCACAATAACGATAGCTGGTAGGCCGATGCCGATGGGTTCCCAGAGCACTTAACTAGCAGGGGATGCCTGTATTATGAGGGGCCCACCCTTCAAAAGATTATTCTTGTTTTTTTGGGGGGGCGCCCCCTTGTATTTCTCTGACTACCAATCTCTACATCGAGACTCCAGAGAAAGTACTGAGTCCCCCAAATCACCAGTGACATGGGTCAGATATGCTTAATATTGGTGAAGGAAAGGGATTTGAATTTCATAATACTTATTGCAGTTTCTTGTGAGACATATGATTATTTAACCTTGCCTACTCCATACCCTCAGTGAAAACCACAAATGCCAGCAACACACATATTTTTACAATTTTCTAGTAGCTACACCAAAAAAAGTAAAAAAGAAGCAGTTAAAATTAATTTCTGAAGTATATTTATTTGACATACGGATCCAAATTATCATGTTGACATACAATCAATACAAAAATTATAAAAGATATTTTAAATTACGTTTACACCAAGTCTTGGAAACCCAGTGTGCATTTGCTGGTCTAAGACCTTACTAAAAAAATGATTTGAACTGATCAATTCAGTTAAATTGCAGTGCATCTCAATTCAGACTAGCCACATTTAACAGATTTGGCCACCACATGTGCCCAGTGAAAACTGTCTTGGACAGCACCGAATTGACATTAAAGGTCATGAATTGAGGACTTACACCTAGTACAGTGACACAGTATGCTCTCAAGCAATATTTGTCATATGAATACTTTATCAATAAATGAGTAAATGAAAATAAAAATGAATAAGAATTAAGATATGGAAACTTACATGATAAATGATACAAATTTATGGTTTGAAAATTATTTGCCAAGTTATTTTATTTAGCACATCTATGCACTATCTAAAGTACAGACTATTACCTATAGCTAGTATTATACTGACTGGGGAATAAAACAAAAACAAAAAGCGTTTTCTCTAAGATCTAGAACAAGGCAAGGATGCCCACTTTCACCAATTTTATTCAGTACAGTACTGAGGTAATAGCCAGCGCAATTAGACAAGAGAAAGAAATAAAGGGCATCCAGATTTGAAAGGAAGAAGTCAAATTATCCTTGTTTAAAAGCGATATTATCTTATATTTATGAAAATCTGAGGACTTTACCAAAAAACAATTAGAACTGATACATTCAGTTAAATTGCAGGATACAAAATCAATGTATACAAATCAGTAGCATTTCTATATGCCAACGGTGAAAACAATCAGAAAAAGAAATGAATAAAGTAATATACTTACAATAGCTACAAATAAAATAAAACATCCAGGAATAAACTTAACCAAAGAAGTGAAAGATCTCTACAATAAAAACTATAAAACACTGATGCAAAAAAATGGGAGAGGACACAAAAACATGGAAAGATATTCCCCATGTTTATGGTTTAGAAGAAACAATATCATTAAAATATCCATACTACTCAAAGTAATCTACAGATTTAATGTGATTCCTATCAAAATGCCAATGGCATTCTTCACAGAAATAGATACAATAATCCTAAAATTTACATGGAACCACAAAATACTCAGAATAGTCAAAGTCATCCTGAGAAAAAGATAACATAATTGGAGGCATCACATTACTTAACTTCAAATTATACTACAGAGCTATAGTAACCAAAACAGCATGGTACTGGCATAAAAACAGCAACATACACTGATATGTTAGAATAGACAACAGAATACAGAACCCAGAAATAAATGTGAGCATTTATAGTTAACTCCCTTTTGACAAAGGTGCCAAGAACATACATTGGGGAAAGGACAGTCTTTTCAGTAAATTGTACTGGGAAAACTGAATATCCACATGCAGAGAATGAAACTAGATCATCTCTTGTCATATACAAAAATCAAATCCAAATGAGTTAAAGACTTAAATGTAAGACTTACTCTAGGACACTGGTCTGCACAAAGATTTCTTGAGTAAGATCTCAAAGGCATGGACAACTAAAGGAAAAAAATGGACAAATGGCATTACATCAAGCTAAAATGCTTCCATACAGCAAAGAAAACAATCAACAAAGTGAAGAGACAACTTACAGAATGAGAGGAAATATTTGCAGACTAGTAATCTGACAAAGGATTAATATCCAGAATATATAAGAAGTTCAAACAATTCAATAAGAAAAAAACAAAAAAAAAATAAACAAAACCCAATTAATCAAATTTAAAAATGGGCAAAAAACCTGAACAGGCATTTTTTTTTTCAAATGAAGACATACAAATAGCCAACATATTTAAAAAATTCTCAACATCACTAATCATCAGAGAAATGCAAATCAAAAGTGAAGTGAGACGTCATATCACCCAGTTAAAATGGCGTTTATAAAAAACAGGCAATAACAGATGCCAGAGAGAATGTAGAGAAAGGGGAACTCTCATACATACTGTTGGTGGGACTGTAAATTAGTACAGCCATTACAGAGAATGGTTCCCTGAAAAACTAAAACTACTACATATGCAAAATTCCACTGCTGGGTATATATCCAAAATAAAGGAAATCAGTATACTGAAAAGATATCTGCACTCCCGTGTTTACTGCAGCACTATTCACAGTCACCAAGATATAGACTCAACCTCAGTGTTCATCAGTGGATACATGGATAACGGCAATGTGGTTCATATACACAATGGAGTATTATTGGTCTTTCAAAAAAAGAATGAAATCCTGTCATTTGCAGCCACACGGACGAAACTGAAGGACATTATGTTAAGTGAAATAGGCAAGGTACAGAAAGAAAAATACTGCATGATCCCCCTCATATGTGGGATTTAAGAAAAAAGAAAAGAACGTATGAAGATAGAGGTAGACTGATGGTTACCAGAGGATGGGAAGGGTAGTGGGAAGGGGAATAACGAGGAGATAGTTGATGTGTACAAACATACAGTTAGATAGAAGGAATAAGATCTAGTGTTTGGTACCACAATAGGATGACTACAGTTAACAATAATTTACTGTATATTTCAAATAACTAAAAGAGTAGAATTGGAATGCTCTATACACAAAGAAACGATACATGCTTGAGGTGGTGGATAGCCCAATTACCCTGAACTGGTGAATACATATTGTGTGTCTGTATCAAAATACCACATGTACCCCGTCCATGTGTACAATTATGTATCCATAATAATTGAAAATGTAGAAAAAAGTATAGACTATGATAGAAGTTCAGCAAACTATATATACACATAGTAAAATGCATATATATGTAACATTCTTCTCTCTTTCTTTGCATCGAGAGAAGACATTGCTTGCAGTCACGTACATCCTGGCAAGTCTGGAAATGGTACAACTTGGGCCTGAGCGGTTGTGAAGAACCAGGTGAGGCTCTCCTTCCTTTGTGTGTACATTTGTTGTTGTAGTTTGCTGAATTTCACTATAAATTCTTGAATTAAGCATGCTTGCAAGACGGAGGCAGGAGTTTGTAGGTGTGCATGCTCATGTATGCGTGTGTTGTCTGCATACGGAGAGGAGGCGGGGTTGCAGACTTGAACTTGTTCAACAGAAGAAATGGTGTAGGGTATGCTATCTACCAAAAAATGCAAGCTAGCTATAAAAGTCACAATCTGAGCCGGGCTCGGTGGCTCAGCCTGTAATCCCACGCCTTGGGAAGCTGAGGTGAGTGGATTGCCTGAGCCCGCGGGTTCGAGACCCGCCTGGGCAACTTGACGAGACCTCATCTCCACAATAAATCAAAAAAATTAGCCGGGCGTGGTAGCACGTGCCTGTAGTTCCAGCTACTTGGAAGGCTGAGGCGGAAGGATCGCCGGAGCCCAGCAGGTCGAGGCTGTGGTGACCGGGAGCGGCCACTGCACTCCAGTCTGGGCGACAGAGTGAGACTCCAACTCAAAAAAAAAAAAAAAATCACGCTCAATCTGGAATTATCAGGCTTAAGATAACAGTGTTCACTTTTAGTATTTCTGTTAAATATTGCACTAGATATCCTAGACAAATTTATAAGAAAACTAATTTTAAAACATGTAGAATGGAAACAGAGAAATAAAACAAAAGTTTTTATTTGCAGACAATATTTTGTCTAAAATTTCAGATTAATTTGCACAAATGTATTGGTATTTGATTGGTTAATTGATGATGTTTAATTTTCTCTTTTAAATATCTGTAATGATGTCCTTTTTTTTCACTTACAACAGTGATTTCGGCTTCCTTTTTTCCTTCCTCTTCTTGTTCCTCTCTTTTCTCCTTCCTCACCCTCCTCCTGCTCTTCTCCCTCCTCCTCCTCCCTTTTCTCCTCTGCCCTCCTCCTTCTCCTCCTCCTTTATTCTCTGTCTGCTTTTTGTCTTTCTGTCTGTCTCTGCTTGTCAGGAATATATACATATTATTAATATTTAGATGTTTATATTTTTCTTTTGTATTCCTTTTTTTCTATTTCACTATTTTCTTCTTTCTATATTTTTAGGAATTTTTGTGTCTTCTTGAGATTGATACTATGGATACTCTTTCCTTATTATAAAATTCTCCTTTTTATCTTATGTGACAGATTTTTCTTGCAGTCTGCCCTAACTTTAGCTGTACCAGGATATCTTTTAACATCCACGTGCTTTTACCTTTTTATATCTATTTTTATATTTAAAATATGTCTTTTTAAAGCAGAAATAGGTACATTTTAATTTATCTAGCTCAACAACCTTTGTCAATTAGATTATTTAAGCATATATGTACTTATATGTAGTGCATATAAAGCAATTGCTTACATTTTTAGGTAATATCACTTCACCATTTATGTTCTGTCTCACTTTTTTTTGTCCCATGTTTCCACTATTTAGTTTTTTCACAATATTTCTTTTTTAATGCTTTTAATGCTTGCCCTATATATTACAATATGCAGCCTTTACTAATTAGAATATACCTTTATTACTTTTACAATTTCTAATCAAGGAAAGGACCGTAAAAGTTTTGCTCTGACCTTTTGCACTATCAACATCATGGCATAGTTAGCATATTAAGCATAGTTATTTTAAAGCCCATTCTCAATACCTCAAATATCTGGAATTTCTGTTAGTTTACTTTTACTTCTCATAGATTTCTCAGTCATTTGATTCTGTTTTTTGGCATATCTGGTAATTTTTGATTGAATACCAGTTATTATAAAGAAAAACATTGCTGGGGTTCTCTGATGTTATCTTTCTTCTTCTTGTTGGCTACATATATTTTGAACCACATATATGTTGTTGTTACATATTTTAACATCTAATACTTGCTTTTAATATGCTTTAATATTTTCCCTTTTAGTGCTTTTTAGTCTTTTTATACTATTATCCTTTATTTAAGGACTATCTTTCTTTCTGCCTGTAGAATTATCTTTGGCATTTCATTCGACAAGTGTTATGAACACAACATCTCTGAGTTTTTGTTTTTCCAAAAAGACATTTATTTAATCTTCATTTTTTAATAATATTGTTTTATAAGTATAGATTTATTTTCTTTAACACTGTAAATGTTCTCTGTTCCCATTATGTTCATTCAAAAGTCAGTTCTCCAACTTATTACTTCTCTGTAATGAATGTGTCATTTTTTGGATACTTTTAAGATTTTCATTTTGTCTTTAGCTTTTAGTGGTTTATGTGATATTTTATTTATATGAGGTATTATTACTTTTTTATTTCACTAAACATTAAAATAGTTTCTTGTATATCTTATCTGACTTGATTTTCTTTCTATCAATTTTGGGAAATTCTTAGCCAGTGTTTCTTTTCATATTCCTTTCTTTCCTTCTGTCTCTTCTCCTTGGCATTCAGTTATAGATATGTAAGACTTTTTCTTGTTTTATACAGCTCTTATTTTACTTTTTATCTTTTTTTCTTGTTTGCATAAAACTATGTATTTATAAGTATATAAATCTGTTTATTTTATTTCCCTACTGTGATAAATCAGCTTTTAAATGCATTTATATCTTAATATCCATTTTTGGATAAGGTCCTTGATTTCCATTTGGTTTTTAAATTAAATTTCATTCTCTGATGAAAATATTCCATCTTTGCATTTATTTTTGGAACATATTAAGCATGGTTATTTTAAAGTCCATTCCCAATACTTCAAATATCTGGAATTTCTGTTGGTTTACTTTTACTTCTTTTCTCATAGATTTCTCAGTCATTTGCTTCTGTTTTTTGGCATATCTGGTAATTTTTGACTGAATACCAGATATTGTAAAGGGAAACATTGCTAGGATTCTCACTGAAGTTATCTTTCTTCTTCTCGTGGGCTCATAATGTATGTTTAGATCACCTTGTTTCAGTTGAAGTTAATCTGTTTCTTGTTTACTTTTTATTTAAGAGATGTTATCCCTTCAGGGTTCTCAGCTAAAGGCCTGAGATTTTTGTAAGTCTGTCTTCCACAGTGGTCTTAAATTCTAATTTTCATCTCTCCAGCAGCACAAGACTGCCAAAATATCTTCCTAATTTTTTAGTATCCCAGTAGTTGATTTATGCTTGGAATCTCAAATATGTATTCCTCAAATTCATAATTTTAGCCCTCAGCTGTTGCTTCAAGGGGTATTTTTCTCATAAAATTATGCCCATTCCCCTAAAGTTTCCTCTTAATCTGGAGATCTTGATCCCTGAAGTTTTTACTGTTTAGATAGTCCTGGGTACCATTAATTGTTTCTTTAACTCTCTGAGGAAGCCATGAATTCCAGAGACCTGCTTTCTCTTCAGCATCCATGCTTTTATTTTTTGTCAACAAAAAGCCCTAAGGAAAAGTGAGCTGTCCAATGTGTGATGGGTAGACAGGTCGTATACCATACATTAAAAAAGTTGATTTGTTCTAAAATATTAGACAATTTTTCCTACTTTATAGCTGCATACTCTTCTAAAATTGTCTTTAAAATACTGTTATTATTTTTTCAAAATGAGAATATTGTAGAGAGTTTATGTAATTTATATAAAGAGTGGAAAAAAGATTTCATTTTCTCTTTACTCATTCACTTATCTTATTCATGAACAATACATTTAGGCTATGATTTGGATCTATCAATTATTTAATTTTTTAATAGATTTACTTTCTCTCTTTTTGCTTTTATGCTCACAGCCTTAATGCATAAAGATCTCTAAAGATATTAAGGTTTTCAGAAAATATGATTAAAAGGATTTCATTTTATCCTGCATTGTGTATCATTCCTATTATGACATAATGTTCACCCTACTTTGTCCCTGTGTTTATTTTTCTTGGAGTGAGATAATCCACAGCTTAAATGCATATGGCTATAAAGTATTATGTGAACTGTCAAAGGAGGGATTCATTTTTTATGATAACTCTGAATAAATCACCATATAAAATAAATTTAAGAAATGCAATGGGAATTACAGTTTTTCTAGTGCTTCTGGAATGCATATGTTCTCTATTTCCATTTTGATTACTGTTGTCTTTAATTGAGTATGACTATTTTATGTGTAAGGTTTAGTAACATAGCTGTTTGGGCTCTGCTTCTCTCTCCTGCAATGAACATTGCAAAGCAGCTGTTAGAGGCATATATTTAGAGCCAAAGGGTACTATCACTTACATACAGGAGGGTTGTGGGGAGGATAATTGAATCACAAAATACTTGTGATGAAATGTGCTCTATGAAACAATGGAAATAGGAAAACAATGCCAGAATAGTGTCCACAGTGGAGAGAACAAAGCCTGACTCCAAACAGAGGTTGCTAAACAAATCAGTCCCTATGCAATTAGACAGAAAAGCACTTAGCAACAATATACAAATGACAGACTAACTGGAAATTGGCGTAATAAAAGATGACTCAGACTCTCTAAAGTTTTCATACTTTTTAGCATTTCTTTCGGTTCTACATAGAGCTAGTTCGCATGAGACTTGATGATATGGACGTACAAGTGATGGCAAAAAGAAATAATTTCTGGATTACAGGTAAAAAGTCAATTATAATTTGTCTTTTGGTAATGAAACTCAAATCCTTTTTAACTAACTCCTCCTGGAATTTCTCCCCAAATCTTAAGAATGGATAAAACCTAGCTTTGTTGTTGATATTAAATTGACATATCAAGATTTCTGAACTTCTGATAAGCATTTTTAGTTCTCTACTCTTTTAAAAACCTTATGTTTTAAATACCAGGCCTCCCTGGGATCTGAAGCTACATGATTAAATATGAATGCACATATTATTACCTTCCCATAGAAGACTATTTTATGTAACATGTAGGTTTATCTTGGTATAACACTCTTACTTCAGTTTTATAGGTTACAATTATGAGTTTTCATTCTGCCAGTCTTCCTGGAGTGTATGTGTGTCTTATTTATGTGCATGTACATGGGGTCTGACAACTAGAAAAAGTGCAATATGGCTCATTGCTGTATATTACTATGGTCACCTACAAAATACTTCCCTTGGGAAGCTCTGTACCAATGCCAGCACCTAGTTCATCCATCAAAACTATTTTATAACTCTTTTTCTGGGTTGGGCTTCAGAGCTGTTATCATTTGTTGAGGCTGACAATTAGCTTCACAAACTTGCCACTGTGTGCTTACGTTGGCAGCACTATACAGATAACTCTATTGAAATACCATCCTTACTCACCTGATCCTACCCGCAATGACTTTTTTCTTTACTTGAAGATAAAAGAAATAATTAAAGGGAGACATTTGATGACATTCTGGATGTCAGGGTTAATATGATGACAACTCTGATGGCCATTCCAGTAAAAGAGTTTCAAAATTGCTTTGACAGATGAACTAGGTACTGGCATTGGTGCATGTCTTCTCAAGGGGAGTACTTTGAAGGTGACCATAGTGATATTCAGCAATGAGGTTTGTAGTACTTTTTCTAGGATGTTTGCAAACTTAATTGTTAGACTTCATGTATGTGTGTGTGTTTGTGTGAAAGAGAGGTGGAGAGCAAGAAAGACAGGTAAGAAAGCAGAACAGGCTACACAATTTGCAGAGCTCAGTACAAAATAATAATTCACGACTCCTTGTTTTAAAATTATTAAGAATTTCAAGAAGGTTATAATTCAGCATTAAACCAATTATGGGACCCTTCTGTACACAGGGACCAGTGTGGCTGCAAAAGTTTCATGGCCATGAACCTGGACTTGAGAGAGAGAGAAAGAGAAAACAAGAAGAGAGAACAAGGTACTCATTTCATAATAGCATTTGCCATTCTCCAAGAAGAATGTGTCCTAACAACTTGAAAGTTTGTTTAATCTGATCACTTTGATTATTAGAATATGTGAGTTTGAAATCAGAGGTTAAAGTGTAGTAAATTACTCTGCATAAAATTGGAAGTCAATGGGTTGGGAGATAAAATTCAGTGAGAGAGATTGAGACAAGTCATTGGGACTGGATGCTACATAGGAGAACCTGCTTGTGAACTCAAGGTTAGGGGAACATATGAGGTTTTAAAAGACTTCATATATCCATATATCCAAAATATATACATGAAACACACACACACACACACACACACACACACAAACACAATGATGACAGAATGTTCAGAAGGAACTCTGAAGAAGGAACATATCTGATAGGTTTTAAAAACTTTAGTCTCTGCCTTAATATATTCAGTACAGTCTACTTCATCCTCCATTATTAATGCCAATATTTGGAGGAATGAGTAAGATGTCTAAAACATGCAAGACTTTCCCATTGTGTGAATTATTTAATTTGACAGAAATTTATCTCACATCTTCTTTTGAATTGTATTCCATATCAACATCTATACCCTCATATTTCTCCTTGGCAATAGACTAGGAAGCAAGCTCTCCTATCGTGTTTTTGACAAGAGAGAAGTCACCTTCAATATATATCCAGAAAAGTATTTTGCCGTGAACTCTTATTTAGCAATTGGTTAGAGAATGGACATCTGAAAACTGTATTACAACTGGGAAAACTTCAGCTAAATGATTACTGGTCTTAGTACTTCAGGTTTATGACTAAAACAAGGCTAGTCACAAGAGAGAAAAAAACACATAAATATTATAGAGAAAAAGTATGTACGCTTTAGGTTCTGACAAGGTAGATAAATTGCAAATGAAATGAAGAAGGGGAAAGATATGGAAAAAAGAGCATAGAATAACGTTTTAAATTATGGAATAGGCAACAGGTAGAAGTCAAAGATAGCACCGAAACCTGACAAAACAGTAAAAGACTTAATAAAATGATAGGGAATTAGAGTGTTTTAAAAATGATATAAACAAAAAAGACCACTAAAAAATACACACTTTCCAAATACCTAGCAACATTTTAAATATCAAAAAAGCAAAGAAAATTATTCATATACAGAAAAAATAGCAAATATCATATAATACACATAGCAATTTAACATAAAATAATATAACAGAGTTGAGACCAAACATGACAACCATATCAATAAACATGAATGAGCTTGTTCACATCATAAAATAAAAAAATTCTAAATTAAACTCAAACTAAAAAACAAAATGATATGTCATATAGAAGAGACATTCCTTCAACAGCACATTGCAAGGATCATTCACCTTGACCAGGTGAACTTCATTCCCAGGATGCAAGACTGGTTCAACATATGCAAATCAAAAAAGGAATCCACCACATAAACAGATGTAAAGTCAGGAACCACATGATTATCTCAATAGACACAGAAAAAACATTTGATAAAATTCAACATGTCTTCTTGATAAAAACCCTCAACTACCTAGGCATCAAAGAATATATCTCAAAATACTAAGAACCATCTGTTATAAACTGAAAACCAACATCATGCTTAATGGGCAGAATATGGAAGCATTCCTTTTAAGAACTGGAACAAGACAAGGATGTCTGCTCTTACCACTCCTATTCAATATAGTATTGGAAGTACTAGCTAGAAGAATCAGGCAAGAGAAAGAAATTAGAGTTATCCAAACAGAAGAAAGTTAAATTATCTCTCTTCACATATTATTCTATCCTTAGAATACCCTAAAGATTCCATCAAAAAAAATCTTTTAGCACTGATGAACAACTTCAGTAAAGCTTCAGGATTCAAAATCAGTGTGCAAAAAAAAAAAAAAAGTTGTATTTTTATACACCAACAGACTGAGAATCAAATCAAAAACAATCCTAATCACAATTGCCACACACACCTAAAAAATACCTCGGTATTTATCTAACCAAAGAGGTGAAAAATCTTTACAATGAGAGCTACAAAACATTGCTCAAAGAAATTAAATGTGGCACAAACAAGTGGAAGAACATTCCATGCTCGTGGATTGGAAGAATCAATATAATAAAGACGTCTATACTATCCAAAGCAATCTACAGATTCAATGCAATCCCTATCAAACTACCAGCAACATTTTTTCCACACCTAGAAAAGACAATACTTCAGCTTATATGGAAGCAAAAGAGAGCCTGAAGAGCTAAAGCGATCCTCAACAAAAAGAACAAAGCTGGTGGAATCACATTGTCAGACTTCAAGCTAACTATAAGATTATAGTAACCAATTCAGCATGATACTGTTATAAAAATAGACCTGTGAAACAGGAAAGATAATTCAGAAATAAAACTACAGACCTACAATCAATTCATCTTTGACAAAGCTTATAAAAGCCAACATTGGAGATAGGACACTCTATTCAGCTGGGAAAATTGGCTAGCCATATACAGAGGAATGAAACTGGACTCTTACCTATCACCATATACAAAAATTAACTCAAAATAGATCAAGGATTTAAATGTTAAATCCCCTTAGAACACCCTCCTGGACATCACCCTAAGCAAAGAATTAATGGTCAAGTCCTCAAAAACAAATGCAGCAGAAACTAAAATTGACAGGTAGGATTTTATCAAGCTAAAAAGCTACTGTACAGCAAAAGAAACCATTAACAGAGTAAGAGACAACCCATGGAATGTGAAAAAATATTTTCACATATTTAAAGAGTGGGTAAAAAACATGAACAGGCACTTCTCAAGGGAAGACATACAAGTATACAACAAACATATGAAAAAATGCTCAGCATCACAAATCATCAGAGAAATGCAAATCAAAGCTATAATGAGATACCGTCTCATACTAGTCAGAATGGCTATTAGTAAAAAGTAAAAAACCAACAGATGTTGATGAGACTGCAGAGAAAGGGGAATGCTCAGACACTGTTGGGAATGTAAACTAGTTTAATCTCTATGGAAAGCAATTTGAAGATTTCACAAAGAACTAAAATATTTACCATTCCGCTTCTGGGAATATATCCAAAGAAGCATAAATCATTCTACCAAAAAGACACCTGCGTTCATAGGTTTATTGTAGCACGATTCACAATAGCCAGAACATGGAATGAACTTAGATGCCCATCAGTGGTGGACTGGACAAAGAAGATGTGTTACATATACACTAAGAATACCATGCAGCCATAAAAAAGAACAAAATCATGTCCTTGACAACAACATGGATGCAGCTGCAGACCATTCTAAGTGAATTATCACAAAAACAAAAAACTGATTACTGCATGCTCTCACTCATAAATGGGCACTAAACACAACACACATGGACACTAGGATGGGAAGGGGGGGAGGAGGGAGGGAGCGGGAATAAGAGAAACAAAATCACACATTTGGTACCATGCTCACCACTGGGGAAGAGTGGTCATCAGAAGCCCAAATCTTGCTTTCATGCAAGATGACTATACAATAAATCCTCACGTGTACCCCATGATTCTAAAATAAAAAGACATTCCTAAGCAAATGATTCAGAAATTAAATAAATATACAGAAGTATACCAGGCAAATAGAAGTAACAGGAAATCATGCATTGTGATCATAGTATCAGCCAAGAAAAATTAAATCCAAAAATGCTTAAGCTAAAAATTAGGACATTTTAAAATGCTGAAAGCCATAATTTACAATGAAGAGATAAAGATGTAATAGTTATGTGAGTATAGCAATTGTTTGTATCTTTATTGCTATAGATCTATCATCATCAACCAATATCTATCTATATATTATCTATCTATCATCTATCTATGTCAAATTGTACAACAATCACCTCTATAAAATAGAAGATAAAGATGACATAGAAACAAAGAAATAAAGAAAATGCAACAATTGTTGCAAGTCAATTTTTCCTGATACATAGTAGGGCCTTTTAATATAGAAATTCAAGCATTCTTTTATTTGCAAATCTTCTATGTCTGCTTAAAGGAGAATTTATTTATCACTCTACATACAAATCAGATCAAGTGGAAAAAAAATTAAGTTACAGAAAAATCACACACATTTAGCACTCCTTCAGCACTCTCAAGACTCTTAGAGTGCACTATCTGTCTGCTATGTTTTGTGTTTTTGTCCTCTCCAAAATTCAAGTTGAAACGTAATCCTCAGTTCCACAGTGTTGGGAGGTGGGGCCTCATGGGAGGTGTTTATGTCATGACGGTTCTGCCCATTAACCCATTAATGGATTAATGCCCCTACAGGAAGGGCTTGCTGGAGTCAGTTCATTCCTGTTCTTCTCCCATGTGATAACACTAAGTTCCTCCCTTCCAGAAGATGCAGCGCTCAAGGTGACACCTTGGTAGTGGAGATTAGGCCTTCACCAGTCACAAAAACCTGCCAGCACCTTAATCTTAGACTTTCCAACTCCAGAATTATAAGAAATACATTTCTGTTCTTTATGAACTACACAGTGCAAACAGACTAGAACACTGTCTTTCCTTGATACGGTACATATTAATTTGGTTACTGCCTATCTTCCCTAGAACATCATGCACTTCCTGACATACCCCAAGCTCTCATAACATCCAATATTTGCTGAATAAATGACTGTTGAGGGACTGAACAATGGAAGAAATGAGTCTTGTATGGCACTCAGTGATCTATTGCCATCTAAACTACATTTTTTAAAATGTTATAATTTTTTTTAAATCTTTTTTTCTTTTTCTGTTTCTTTGTTTTTCTTCTTTTTTTCTTTTCTTTTCTTTTCTTTTTTTTTTTTTGAGTAGGAGTCTCACTCTGTAGCCCAGGCTAAAGTGCAGTGTCTTGCTCTTGGCCACAGCAGTCTCTACCTGCTGGGCTCAGATGATCCTTTCACCTCATCCTTTCAAGTAACTGTAACTACTGGTACGTGCCACCGCGCCTGGCTAATTTTTTGATTTATTGTAGAGATAAACCTCATCAAGTTGCCCAGGCTGGTCTCAAACCCCTGGACTCAGGCAATCCTTTTGCCTCTGTCTCCCAAAGTGCTGGGATTACAGGCATGAGCCACTGCACCCAGCCGCTCTTTGCAAATCTTGTCTTTCTTTATAATTATATTTTTGTCTTTCAGAGACTTCTTTGTCACCTGGTTCCATTCCCAAGTTCTTTCCTTTTGTTCCTGATTTAAAGCTCTGTTTTATTTTACTTTATATTGTCAAATGCTGCTTCCATTTCTTCCTCTAGAGCTCTAATTACTTTTTAAAAAATAAAAAGCATATAATTTTTAAATTCATCAGGTATATTTATTTGTTTTATCACTTTAATTCTAGTGAGTTTCCATGTATGTGTAATTTGTTCCCTACATATTCTATAACATTCTTATTAAAAGTCCTCTCATATGAATTCATTGGCTATGCCTCTATAGGAGCACATAGCCTGGTTACTCTGTTTAGTTAAAGTTCTTGAAAGCATAAACTACTATGCATTAGACATTGACTTTTTAAAAAAGAGAATGATTAGATCAGTTTGACAATTTTAGAAAGGACATGTGAACACTCTAGAACTTTTGTTTAATATTACTTTATTTTTAATTTAGTCATAATTTGCTGCAAGGCACTCTGTTACACACTTGGTGAGTCTACAAAAGTAAATGAGAAGTTTGACTTCTATGAAAGGACACATATAAGAGGGAACAGAAAAAACACACAAAAAGAACAGAAGTACTCTTTGGAGGGTGGGCCCCTCGTAGTACACTCAAAATCTGTTCCTCTAGATCAAACGGTCAACCAAAGTTTTTATCTGGAAGTTTTGAGAAAGTTGTATCATCTTTCCTGAGTTGTGGCAAACAGGTGACTGCTTCTTCCATCATGACAACACTCTTGCCTACACCGTGCCGAGTGATCAGCAGTTTTTGACCAAATGCAGCATGACTCTGCATACCCCACCCCCATTCACCTGATCTTGCCCCTAGCCACTTTTTTTTTGGTTTTTTTCCCTGATGAAAATGTCTTCATTGGAAAATGTTTTGCCAATGTGGAAGAGTTAAAACAAAAGACAACAGAAGCACTAAAAGGCATCAGAACTGATGAGTTCAAAAACTGTTTTGATCAGTGGAGAAAGCATCTTGATAGGTGCGTTGCATCAAATGAAGAGCGCTTTAAGGTGACTGAAGCCTAAGCATGTAAGAATAAATACGAAATTTTTAAGAAATAAATTCAGTTTTCTTCCCCCCTGCCCCCCACCTTATATTATGTATTACATGTACAAGTTGCCACTATGTCTGGTCCAGAGTGAGTCTTGACAAGAAATAGCAATTGTGGAACATTTAGCAATTACAAACCAAAAGCCGTTGTGTTTGAGAGCAAAGACTTAATCATTTAGCTTTAGTAAAGCTGGTTTCCCAGATTAGGACACAGGCAATCTAATTTTAAAAGTCTGGACTGCTGAAAAAAGTTGTCCTACTTCTGTGCACACCGATTTGTTCTTTCTTTTGTGGGCTGACTTTACTTGCTTTCTATTATATTGCCTTCCCCACAACTACACAGAGAAAGGGGGATACATTCCATATTTGTTATTGTCAAATCCTCAGTAGTTTAGTTGTGATTAATGAATGAGATACACAAAGTTGCAACTAGGCATTGAAATAATATTTGGTGTGAAGTCCAGCAGGTTTTATAAATAGGCACATATAAATCATTTCAGCAATTTTCCTTCTTGTTTGTGCCAATTAGTTCCCACTTGAATATCTACATGTTTGACTCTATTTTTAATCAATTCAGCATTTCCTCTCAAAGTGGCAAATATCAAATATCTAGCATTTAAGTGTTGCTTCAGCCTGAGACCAGAAATGAATTGTAGTGTAACTGTAGATACATTTGGAATGCCTAGTTTTGATTTTATCAGCCTTCAGAGTTTATTTGTTTTATAACTTCATGTAGATGCAAAATACTTAGTGAAGTAAAGTATTTTTTTTTTTCTGTTCACTGAACTGTATACAATTAAGTGCATTTCTGTTCTACGTTTACTAGCTGTGTTTCTGCTTAACGGGTGTCTTTAGAAAGACAGAGTACTAATAATTCTGTACCTGTGCTACTGTTACAGCCTAGAAAAGAGAAATGGCAGTCTTGGTGTTCTAAAATCACATTCTGGTCATTAGGTTACTGAGATTATATCACTCAGTGAGGGCCTTTTCTTAACAGGGAGAAAGAACTATGACCAGAGTTTATAGAGTCTTCCAGGCACGCACTGAGACAATTTTCAATGACTAATTATAGCTTGAGGGAGCAGGAAAAAGCTACCAGAAAAAAAAAAATCTATCAGAGGAGTTAATTTGTAGAAAGAAGAAGGAGTGCAGTTTGAAAGCAATTTCGTAAATTCCAGGTATAACTACTTGCATTCTTCAAAACAATTTCCATCTTACTGACTTTAAGGATAGGTCCTTGATTATAGAGGAGATAAAATGCTCATTTTATAACCGTGGGACCTATATTTGTATAGGTATACTCAGGAAGAAGTAAACCAGATTCCTTAAGGAAATTATTGGAGGAATTTTTGAAATATTAAAGTGTTATAATATTAATATTATAGTTAACATAGAATGTAATTTAAAACTCAATCCCTAGGCTGCAATGACCTCACATTTATTATCTTTTAATGATGATTCTTAAATTTTGAAGGATATCCCCTATTCTAATTTTTAATCATTTTTTTGAAATCATATAATTTTGTTACATATGTTTTAGTAGTCAAGTACGTTTTATAAATTTGTTTTAATTATAAATATTAGTGATACCAAAATAAAAATATAAAGTGAACTTGATCTTGTCAAATGATGAACGAAGAATGCTATGAAACCAAGTGCTTACCTAAATTCTTTAGCTACATTTTATTAATAAAAATGTAATGAAAATTTTAAAAAGATCCACATATTGTTCTACAGCTCAGACCAAAATCTCATCCTGAAATTAGGCAATTATTATCAGCAAAATTAGCCATAATGATTTTTTCTAGCAACTTATCTGATTTTTCTTCAAAGTGTCTGACTAATATCAAGGAGTTAGTCACCCATCACATAGACTGCTCCAGTAATTCATTTTTTTTTTTTTTTTTTTTTTGAGTTGGAGTCTCACTCTGTCACCCAGACTGGAGTGCAGTGGCCGCTCCCGGCCACCGCAGCCTCGACCTGCTGGGCTCCGGCAATCCTTCCGCCTCAGCCTTCCAAGTAGCTGGAACT